>JANHGN010022312.1:0-53004 GCA_024605025.1 Megaceryle maxima | reverse complement strand
CGTATTCCGTATACGCCTCCATCGCGGCGAGTGTCCGTGCTGCACGCGCTGCTCCTGCCCCGCTCCTCCGCTCCTCCCAAGGTCGTCTTCTTTACTTTCTGCTCCTCAGGATAACTTTAAAGAGACACAGCACTTTATGCTGACTGAGGTTTAGCCAGACCTAGCATGGGGTTGTCCAATCCCTCAAAAGCCACCATATGTCCTTGTTCCATAAGAAATTCCGCTACAGGCTGGGCTGGAAACTCCTCTCCTTCATTGCTCACAAAGCTTGTTGAGGGACTGAGAATATACCCCCATAGATAGTATTCATCCACTCTCGGCCTGGACCCTGTAAGGCAGCTGCCACCTCCCTGCTGCCCCTGCTGTGCTCCCAGGCCCTGAGTCATCCATTTCCTCTTCCATTCATGGGACAGGTGATGCACAGAACTGGTGCTGTTCTCACAGAACCCTCTCAGTCATCTTTTCCCTCTTATGACTACCACTTAGGAGATAACCATTGACAGACCAAGTGGGCAAGAGCACAAGCGCAGAGTGTTCCCCCTTCACATTTCAACCCTCCAGGGCTTGCACTACAGCTCATGCTAAACAAGACCAAGGCCTCAAGATTGCAAAGAAGACTAAATGCTGCCATCTTGCTCCAGAGTTACCAAAGCAAATCAAGGACTAATCATTCACCAAACCCAAAAGCCCCAAAATACTAAAAAGCTCTGGCTTTGACTCCATCTTTTTGAGTGATGTGTAATGAGGACATTGTCACTAATCTCTTTCCAAGAAACCAGCTGCAGAGGACCTGGGGGTCTGGCCATATATTTTGGTGTCTGGGGCTCACTTGGGTCCATAGACCTAGTTGCTCCTCTCCTCTACAGCTCTGCAGGCTTTGTAAGCAGGGCTCCCTTTGGCAAGGGTATTTAGGGTCTTGGCCACATCTCAGAGATGCTTCTCACATAGTCATGCTGTGATTGTCCATGCAAGACTCCACTCCAACCCTTGGCTCATATCACACAACAGCCTTCATCCAAAACATACATTTGCCTTTCCGCATTCTTTGCTGAGAGATTCTTCTGCTCTAAGCAGCGTGTGAGTGCAATAAAGCTCTGGAGGGGTCTCTAGAATCCTACTGACAGCAAATAAAGCACAAACTTATCTTTGCTGTACCAGACTCACCTCCTTCAAATGAAAAACCTCAGAGAAGGGGCCTAGGAATTGAACTTACCTCCAAAGTATTGAGTGAACAAAAGTCTAAATACAGGCTTTATGGCTCAAGGATGTCAGCAGAACTCCCAGGTGCGCTCTGCCAGCATCAGAAACCCCCCCAAATCCCACCCTACTCATCCCCCGATTTGTGCATTTGGTTGTTATCAGAGAACTCTAGCTCTTTATCAGGACTCATTTTACATTATTTGTTATCATTACATGGCAAGTAATCAGACTTGTTATTACTTGTTGCTGCTCCCATCTTGCCAGATATGGGACTCCCACCCCCTCCCTGGGGAGATACAGTTCATTTCTAGGAAGTACTTTCCTGATGCTCCTAAATTTTCTCCTTTGTTAACATAATCTCCATCTCCTCACAGATGTTTGGAGACAACAATGCTTCCCCTAAATTAGTCATTTTTTGGCTAAACTGGTTAGCACTATGCTCAATCTATCTCCCCAGTCTGTCAACAGTTTCAGTATCCCCAGTTCAGAACACAGTATCTGGTGATCTGTTCAGAGAAAGACTCTCACTCCTCTCCTCCAAGAGGAAAATCACACCAACCTTTCCTGCAGCCATAACACAACACAGACCCCCTGCCTGACTTGCTTCCCACTGCTATCCTTTGGGCTTCACTCCAGGGATCAGTGGAAGTTACTGGAAAGTCAATTCCACCTCTTTTTGTTTCCAAGAGGGTAGGACTATGCTTGCTGCCAACTTGATGCCCACAAGCATAAACAAATTAGCACAGTACTTTTTCAGCCAGTCTGCAGACAAGTGTCCATGCTGGAACGGGGGACTCCAGGACATGAGGTTTTATGAAGGTCATAGGGAAGGGTTGTTATGTGCCTTGCCCCTACCTCACATTGGTCTTTTTGTAAGAAGGAGGGTGAGATCTCCATGCTGATCTCATCACCACAAATGGTGGAAGGAAGACCAGCCCATGCTCCTGAGCACTGGGGAAGGGGGAAAGAAAGACTCTGTGCATTGCCAATGAGCAACTGGCTAAAAAAGCAGCCCTGTCAAAGCAGCTTAACAGGCTCTGCTTTCACTTGTTCTCAGTATGACGCACCAGACCCGTCAGTCTGCAGGTCTTGCTGCATGAAGCTCGAGGGGGAAATATTTCTCACATGTTCTCCACATTTTGGTTTGAGAAAAATCACAAAGATAATTGCCTAGTTCATGCAGTCACTGGTTGACATCATTCTTCATGCTCCTTGTGCCATGCCGGGTATTGCTCACTTAATTCACATTAACTGGCTCCAGCTTCAAGCTTCTCCATCCCACCCTCACAAGGATCCTGTGACAGTGGGTGGATCACATTAAAAACGCAGAGCTGAGAGCAACTAAGTAATCTCTCTATGGTCTTGATCCCCACCTCCAGAAAAGAGATTTTTCTTAAACAGAGGGGCTGTGATGTGGCAGCCACAAGCACAAAGAAGAGGCAAGGTCTTGCAGTTAAGCAGGCCTTGAGGACAGGACTTGCAAGGGGTTCAGATGTGGGCTGGCAGTCGTGCAGGGCAGCCAGGGGGCACGGAGAGCTGCAGAAAGCGAGCAGCCACAAAGGAGAGTAGCATGGGAGAGCTCCTGCAGAACTTAATTTTTTTTTTTTTTTGCACACTTTGTGGCCACACTGAAAGCACCATTGCTTGTTTATCTCTTCTGGAAGCAGATTAAGTAGAAGGATGGTATGCAGAATTCAGCGTCTTCACAGAGAGCCTGTGCACAAGAGCCACTGCTCTTGCACTCTCTGCCCTCAGCACTCTCTGCTGCATGTGGCAGCAGGATGGCAGCAGGAAGAAAAAGGGAGAGAGATGGCAGCAGCAAGAAGAAACAAGAGAAAGAACAGACCATTTTGATGCCTAGTGGTGAATGAAAGCCATTTCCAAGCAGAGCAGTGGGGGTGGGAAGAGGGAGCATTAATTCCTCTCCTTTACAGATTTGGAAAGGACTTGTGAACATTTCCTTTCCTGCACTCTGCCGTTAACAGTTCAGCAGGGTGATATCATCGGGGCCTTTTCCAAACTCAGACTGTCTCAGACATTACAACACCAAATTCTGGCTGCTTATACATATCACCAGCTACACCCACTCCAGCCCCCTCCCTGCAACACCCCCAGAGAGATCAGTGAACCTCCTACTGCCGGACTCACCAGAGCTCTGCTCAGCATCTCAGCTGTCACAAGCCCCCAGGAAATCATCCTAGGATACTGTACCTACACCCACTCAACTCCTCTTGAAAACAGCTCAACTAAAAATAGACACTAATTGCTCCGAAGAGTCTAACACTCTGAGCTCCACTGTCATGAAAGCAAGCATCTCATGATACCAGGCACCAAGATGCTGATGGGTGGGTTTGGAAGTGGAGAGAAAAAGGAGAAGAGCAGATGCCTCTGAAGAACATCTCTAAACAGGTTATGGTCAATGCAAAGGTCTGCTCCCTTGCGCTGTAGAGCACGTACCAGGGAAATCAACAGCCCCAGTAGAAAACCTGCTCTTGGAGAAGCCACTTACAAGCCAGAGGAAGGAGAGGTGCCCTCCGTAGTCCCCAGCAGTTATGTGCTCACATTCTCTGTTCCAGCAAGTTCACTACTGTTGCACAGATCATGCTAGCTGCAGCAGGGGAGAGTTGCACCTCTCTTCTAGGCATGGTGGGGGCTCACATCCAAACTACCTCTGCAGCAGAATTAGAAGGAAATGTCTCCACTGACGTTAACGAAATTACTTCAAGTTAATGCCAAGGGAGAGCAGAATCAGGGTACATCAATACATTGGGAGATTTGCAACCACAGAACAGCCTACCAGCACACCACACAAAAACAGTATGTCAGGGAAGAGGTTTTAGTTTCAATTTGTCCAAGAATCACACAGAAGAAGCAGTTATTTATAAAATGCCTGAGCTGGGTTCCTCAAAATAGTGAGTGTTTCGTTTAGTGCTTACCCTGAGCAGTGGGTTAGCAATGCACTCAGGCCTTCTGTAACGAGCAAAAATGCTGAAGGCAGAAGAAAAAATAAACAAAGCAAATGCCTGGGCTGTTCCACTGGCCAGCCTAGATGTCAAATTTGCTGTTAATAATGCTGATGCTTTGACCTGCTTCCCCACCTGCAGTCATGTCCAGGAAGGTGTGAGGAGCCCCTGGAGATGCGGACAGCATGTGCTCAAAGTGTGAGATGGTCCCCCAGTGGATCTGCATGACACCATGGCAGCTCTCCTCTACAGATGTGCTCTGTCAGTATAAAATCTCCAGGGCTGTCAGCCTGCTCCCAGCAGCCTCATCCACTCCCCCTTATGCTTAAAGATCACAGAACTGCAAGGCTTTCTTCTGTTTACTGTAAGGAGAGGTTGCTTGGATCCTTTTTGGATGGAAACTCTCTGCTACTTTGCTCTCTAGCAAAGTCTTGGTCAAGGTTCCCCAGAGCTTTTTCCAGCCCACCGGACAGTCCAGTTGCTCCAAAACAAGCCTGGTTTGGTTCAAATCCAGTATTTGATCCAACGGCTCTGCTACATTCCTGCTAGGATATTGCCCTCATTATCACCACTCTGCCTGTTTAGCAAGCAGTCCATGGATGAGAAAGACAAGTACATGCCAGCGGTTACTGGGTTCAACACAGCAAACTAACCATAAAGGTCCAAAGTTGGCAGCCTTTAGTCAGAAAGAGATCTGCTCCTGAGGCTCTGCTCTGCCATCACTCTGGCAGCTTTCTGCTGCTATTGTTTCCCTTCTCTGTCTCTAGAGATTTATTTTGGTTCTGACAGGGACACTGCAAGGACCTTTCTTTCTCCCTTCTAAAACACTTTTACTGTCTCTCCCACCCTCTGCGTAGATGAGAGAGACCATTTCCTTGCAATGATTAATTCCTTTTTACCCTTACAACTCAGAAGAGATTTTCTGTTACTGCTGGTTTTGTGTCCCTCTGATTCAACATGCACCTTGCATTATATAAAATGGCTCCAAGCACTATCCTTTGGGAATGTGGGTTAAAATGCAGCCTGAGTCCTCACAGTCGACACTCTGAGAAGGACATAGTGGGTAAGGGCAAAGGAAGGTACATGACACCAGCATACAGCACTGGCAAAAGTATTACTTCCCTGCTTTAAAAGGGGTGTTGAGCACTGGGGGATGGAGAGGGAAGAGAAACTCGTATGTCCGAGAGCTGCACTATTTGCTCAATATTAAGCTCACACTGTTTAGCATCTGCAACAGACGAAAGTGCTGTTATCCCACTGTAAGCCCAGGGAGTAAACATGGGGCACTCAAAAAGTTTTTAATCTCCTAAAGAAAGGCAGAATGGGAACCACAGGCAGATGCCATAACCAGGCAATTACTGATTAGAAAGAAAATTCTGTTTTTTAAAGCGTGGCTGATCAACCTGTGAACACGGTAGATTCCCCGTCTCCATTTGATTCTGCACCAGGACTGGTTAACTTCCCAAAAGCACTGCTGGCAAGCACATATTATTGGGTGTGGGACAGGGGTAACTACATGAGAAGAAGGGGCCAGTCTTATACAAGAGGTGAAGCTGGATGGTTGCCTGTCAAGCCTGGGGAGCCTGTGAATTACCAGAGCTCTCGTTTCGCCTGTGGCATTTCTGTAAACCTGCCGCAGTTTCTTGGTGCTGGTTCAGTGCTGGCACATGTCCTGGAAGCACACCTTCTCCGAGCTGTTCATTGTTCCAGGTCTGCTGGAGACTGAATTTGCTCCCCTGCCTCTGGCAAGAAAGTTTCAGCTTTCCTTGTACAACCTTGCAGAAGCAGGGGGCTTGACAACCAGAGGGGGCTGGCTGCACCCTCAAGCCACAGAGAAGAAGCCATGTGCTCCCCATTCACACAAGAGGGTGGCTGCTCAAGGTGACCCCAGAGTCACAGAGCACACAGATGACCCAGCAAATCAGCCTAGATGAGAAGTGCTGCAGTGTGGCACAGGGCAAAGACGAATCTCCCAGGGTGTGCAGTTAATCACGAGGATCCACTGGCATCAGTACAGCAGGAAATCACCTTGCAAAGCAGAGCTACAGCCCTTCCAGAGTAATGTGGTAAGATACTCCAGAAGACAAAAAAAATATGGTTCCTGCTTGGGTATGAGGTTGTTTATGCCAAAAAAATCCCTGTAAGTCTGTTGGTCTGTGAACTTTCTGCACAGGCAGTACCCAAGGAAAAGTTCCACCTGCCATGTAGCACCTCCTTAGTCCCATATACCTGAGTTAAGGCGACAGCATATACAGACCAAACAGCAAGGACTTCCCAAGAAAAGAAGCTGTGCCACCTTGGAAACCTGCCAAGAGCAGGTAGGCTGCACCTAAATCCCCACAAAGTGCCTCAGGATGGAGGCAACTTTTTCAAGCTTCAAACCTGGTTGAAGAGGAGCTCAGGATGCAGGCAACCAAGTCAGTTTCACACTCAGTGCCTGAAGCTACAGAGGTGTATCTAAATCTTCACTCATTAAAAGGCACAAGCCAGTCTGGATAAAGATCCTGGAACAGAAGAAAACAGCTGGTGAGCTAATTTCCACATTGCTGTCCTTTGCCTTTGTGTGGCTTTCTTGCACTGCTTTAATCCTGCCTTTCTCTTCACACCTCTTCCCAAGCCCTGCTCTGGCTAGTCCTGATGGATGTGTGTGCTGGCTGTCAGACCAATGCATGCACCCTCCGTATACGAGTCATAGCAGCTGCACTCTCCTTATCTCTGCCGCAGCATGGCACTAAATTAGGCCTGATTCTTCTGTCTGCCTGTAGACTGTCACAAAACCTGCAGATACGTATCAATCTTGGAAATTTCTACTCTTCTTTCAAATTTGGTTGAAGCTGTCCAGCATGTTCAAAAGTTGCCAGAATGGCCCCATGGTAAACAGCATGATTACATAGGCTTTGTCACCTTAGGAAGCCAGCCAGAAACAGCTGAGAGGCCCATACACTACATCCACAGCCCTACAGGTATTTTGCTACAACAGAACATGATAAGGAGGTGTCCTGTGTGTGCAGAGCACAGGCAGCTGCTTGCCACCAGTGCTTTGCTGCCTTTCCAGCTTGCCTGAACATTTTAACCTCAACGAGAAGCACCGACCCCAGGTTTGTCTGTTTTTGTTGATGGTGGTGTCAATCCTCACTGAGATGATTCATGATTTGATGCTATTTTCTGTGCTCCCCTTCTGTCTCCAGCCAGAGCGCCCAATATCCTTGGCTCCCAGCCAGGGTGCAGGGTGAGTGTCTCTCACTTGTTTATAGCAGGGCTGGGGGATGTTTAAATGAGGGTGGCAACGGGAATCTTGGGAATTTCACGGTAGACATAACTTTAGCTACAGGCCTCCCTGCAGCCAACAAGCTCCACTCAGGGCAGAGTACAGAAAATTCTTTATCTGAAGACAAATCAATTGACCAGCTACCTCTGGAAATGAAGGCACTCTCGGGGACCAAACTAATTGCAAAGCAAATTTAAAAACCAGAATCACTCATGGCCCGATCTCTAAAAGGCAGGAGTCCAAAGCAACAGGAAAAACTGTGTGTGCAGCTGCATGCTTAGTTGACACATGCAGCTACCATGATTGCTTGCACAAAGAAACACACTGATAGGAGAGAGAAAGTCTGGCCCAGCCTCTGTGGCAAAAGCCCCTTGGAAAAGCAGGTCCATGCCAAGTAACACAGACTTGGCAGTGATGGTGTCAGAGTACAACCCCAGCTTTAAAATAAAAAATTCTCGAGTCATTCATTTAGTAAGGAAGTACTACAGATTATTACTAAAGCTGAAAGAATTTGTTTAGATCCGTGCTGTGTTTCACTGTGAATGTTTATTTTCTTTCAGCACTTCATTCAGCTTGGGCAATGACACCAAGCTAATTAGTTTCACATTTGCCCATACTTTTAAGCACTTCTCCTTTTGCAGGATTTCATGGTTGCAGTACCAAGGTTGTAAGCATGACAAGCAAAGGCACGTTTGTTTTTTTGGAGAAAGTCTTCACTTGATCTTTATTTTCAGTCAAGTGATTCCATAAGTTTGGTACTAGCTATAAGACTACGATGGAGGGCCAAAGCTGACATGATCATGTTTTCTTCAAAAACAAAATTACAACCGAGGCCTAGTTTAGGAGACTGAAAAACTTACAAGCAGAGAAGCTCTTGCAATCAGACAAAGAGGAACCAACTCCAACATGAAGGCCAGCAGTATACTTGATGCTTGGAAGGGCACCAAATGCCAAGACTCAGCAACACCACTCCTATCTACATTTCCAGTTCAGGACTGACACACACATTCAGGGTCTCTGAAGGACTGTCTGTTAATGATCCTTTTCAAAAAAGCATTTGGAACCCTCATAGGACACTCTCAAACACAAGAGTTGGGGAAAACCTGGACAAATACTGTACTGAAGTGCCTGAAGTTCCTTTTTGCAAGGGCAGTTCTGTTTCAGTGCTGGACTGTTTATTTTCTGGGGATACAACAACAAGCACAGGAGGCCTGGATCCATCACTCATCACAGGTATGTCACACAGTAGTACTTAAGAATAAACAAAACTCAGAAAGGCAGAAGTCACTGGGCAGCAGCATGCTCCAGTTCTGCTGCATGCATTCTCTGCACTGCCATCAACACCACCCCTGGCAGAAGCAGTGGCATAGCAGCCTGGGTGCTGAACCTTGGGTCACTTCCCAGGGTCTCAGGTTCACCTTGCCAGGGACCTATCGTTGCTGAGAACCCCTGGAGCAGAGCTGGGCTCCAGCTACCATGTGGCACCCTCAAAGTGCCAAGCGGATCAGGCTTAGCCCAAATAATTCCACAGGACAATAATGTTTGCAGCTACCTGCTCCTCCCTGAACCCACACCAAGGGGATATACTCACCATAAGAGCCAATGTCATGCTTCCCCTGCCCTCCTGCAATTACTCTGTACCAATTCTATTTTCTTCTCTCTCTGCTTCATTCCCACATCCTGACCCAGCTTCCATGTCCCGTCTTCAGTAATTTCTACCGATGGACAGTCCCTATTACCCATCAATGTCAACCTTTCAAAGATAAAAGCCCCATACGGCTGCATCACAAACAGCCAGAGATCCCACATTGTTCACGTGCATATCTAGAGACCCAGCAATTGCTGCTTTCATTACACCCATCACAAGAGCTGATCCATGCTCTGGCAACAGCCACCTGTCTGCATATCAGCATGCTAAGGGCTACCACTGCTATTGCTTCACCACATTGCCTGGTACCTCATCAGCTCTAGACAAATCTGTTGACAAAGCTCAACAGATTACTTGTGACAGCAGTAGGGTTGGGAGGTCTTACCAAGTGATAGCACAGTGACAAGGTGGTGGGACACGTGGAGAGATGAGTTCAGGTAAATCTGTAACAGCTGAGACTGAGGATAAGTTGGAAACAAAGTCTAACTTGAACAACACTGTGGTGAAAATCTGCTCAAGCTCTAGAAAAAAGGGTCCCACTGACTTGCCTAAAATCCCCTAAATTTTCCTCCTCTGCTGAAGGCTAAAATAAAGAAGAACAAGAAAGTGGGTTCCCTATAGCAGAGAGCAAGAGACAAAAATCCCCCCCAGGAAAAGCGCAGTATTTTCCACACCACTGGCTGTCTTATCATGGAAAGACATCTGAGACACTTCATTAGTCACTGCCTGCAGCCTGCCCCTTGTCCTCAAAGAAGTAGAGACCAAAAATACAATGGGAAAAGAGGAATCTCTGTATCTCCTCACAAATGTGGAAATAACTGGAGTAGTAATTTACATGCTAGACAAAGAATTTTCTTTGTACATTTCATAGGCCAAACTCTGACTTCCAGTACTGTTTTAATCTGCAAATAACTCCTCCAGAACAGGGGCCAGGTCCACAACTGCACCACTAAAAAAAGCCCAGAAGTAATTTTTTCAAAAAGGCATCATAACAAATAAGTCCAAATCCTGCAAATACTTTAAAGGTGCCAGTTCTCACTGAAGCTTCCCTCATGAGCTTGGACATGTGCTAGTGAAGACGCTCACATGCTGAAAGCCAGTCTGGGTGTAAAAACTCAAAGACCTGCCAACTGTCCCCAATAAAGGGGGCTGCAAGTCTTCACTGTCAGGGTCAACAGAGACCACTGGGAGGAGCCAGAAGAATGAAGAAAGTAAGAGGCATGGAAGAAGGTACTGCAGTGCCTAAAATACTTCTTTGCAACTTAAAACTTCTATT
The DNA here is from genome assembly GCA_024605025.1 of Megaceryle maxima. Lineage (NCBI taxonomy): Eukaryota > Metazoa > Chordata > Aves > Coraciiformes > Cerylidae > Megaceryle > Megaceryle maxima. Next base: position 42,649 of record JANHGN010022312.1, on the reverse strand, counting down.
AAACTGTTAAGAACCAGTAAGGTACGGGACAGATATTTCGCATTCAAATCTGCCCTAGGACTTAGTCTGCCCGTACAGCACCAGTCCACACAGAAGTTAAAACAAAAACACCACGTGCAGTACAGAAAATGGCTTAGTATCTTTTCTGAACTGTGACAATGGACAAAATCACAGTGCCAGAGTCTCCCAAGCTCCCTGGCATTCTGTGGTTCTTATCTAGCACATACTAATCTCTTCAAAATGAAGCAATAAAACCGAACTCCTCCCAGCTCTGGCAAAGACTGCATGTGAGAGTGCTGAAGTGGTGGAGGGGTCTCCAGAGGCAGACAGGACTATCAGAGCCGCCAGATGACTTAGCAAAAGAGAAGCAAGACCCTGGTTTCTACAGCAGTTTAGTCCATCTATCCTGGCAGTGCACTCATGCTCAGCTCCTGCTTGGCCATCTCTCCCCGTGATTGACACCAGGAGAGTTTCTGCAGGGACAAGTCGGGAGGTCGAGCACAGTGACAGGGCTGGCCGCTGCCTCCCAACAAAGCCTGTGTTCTTCCCCAGGTATGTTTGAGTGCAATGCCCGGGTGTCGGCCGCCTGTGTCCGCCCCGGGTGCCGCTGGCCCGTCCCCGGCTCCTGCAGGGGAGCTCCAGCTCCAGGCGCCCGCCGCCCCGCCCCGCCCGCTGCTGGGCTGGGGCCAGGGCCCGAGCCCGGGCCCGCCCGGCTGCGCCCTCTGCCGGCAGCGTTTCGTAGGCGCCGCCGGGAACCGCGGCGTCAGCAGCACCCGCCGCCCTCACCCCGGGACCGCGAGATGCTGCTTCTGACAGCAACATGCGCTAGAGCAGGAAGGGGAGCGTGAGTGTCTGTGTCATTCCGGACACCACGAGCGTAAGCATGTCCCGGACCGGGCACACGAGAGAGCTGCTCACACCAACACCTCCAGGCAGCTCGCTTCCCGCCCGGGCCAGGAGCGCTCCAGCAGGCCGGCGCTTTTCCTTCGGCCTGGATTCACCTTCTAGAAGAGCAGCAGCCCCAGCTGTGTAAGACCCAAGACACTGCTTTTGTTCTCACAATCGCTGCAGGCTCTTCGCTTTTGTCACCAAGTCTTCACTGTAGGGTACTCATTAAGCACAAAACCCGTGTGACATGCTAAACCAGGAGGCCAGGAGCTCACTTAAAGAGCAAACATCCTGCCATCGGACCAAACAAATTCACTTTGGAACAACCACCTTCACCAACACAAAGACTAGACTGCTGCTTAGGTACCTACAATACCTTCAGTGCTCTGCAGCATCAAAGGAGCCAAAGAGCTTCCAGAAAGGAAACAGGGCTACAAATATTTCAAAGAGGGCAAGGAAAACAGTGGTCAATCTTTTTTTCTGGTGAGCTAACACCCATTACTTGATCAATTCCAACTTTCTGGGGTGTTGGGCCCTATACAGGTGCACAGGACTCCCCACAGCTGGCAAGCCACGGTCACTGCAGGACAACATGCTGTGATGCGCACATTATCAGCCCCAACTCACAAAGATTTCCATTTTTCCTCATCCTCCTCCCACAGGGCAGCTCGTAATTCCCAGATGCAGCTAACAGCAGAGTCAGTGATCTGGAAATGACTGGTTGTGGTTTCAGGCTGTGATCGATAGCACCCATGGGCAATCCTTCCCTCCCTCTCACCATTAATACTCCTCCTCTCTCCAGTTACCAGAAAATGCAGCAATGATCCCTTCTGCCCACCCCTCTCTCCTCCCTCCAGGCTACTCCTTTGGAGAATTGGCTCCACAGCTGGACTGTAAAATAATCCAGCTGTTCCTATGACAACGTGCTGGCAGTGGGCAGAGATGACGCCAGCACACAGTGTTGGCCCATTCACTACCAACACCCAACTCTGTTTGTTTTGGTTTGGGATGCATTTGTTTTTCTATGCGGGCAGCTCTGCCAAGTACATTTCTGAAGGCCGGAGGGGCAGGAGGAGCCATAATCCCAGAGACACCAAGAAAGTTGCTGGCTCTGTGATTTACCCTACTTTATTTATTTATTTTTTTTGCCCTGGATCCATCTGATGTGAGGATAAAAACGCCTCCAGCAGTCTTGCAGCTGCACCCAATCTTTGCAAGACTTGATCCAGAGCCTGAGTTGAAAGGCACAGTGCAAGACTTTGCATGTAAAGCTTCCACGGAGAGAGGGGGTAAAGAAAAGCCTTGGGTAGAGTCAATAGGGGCCATGCAGCCTTTATTCTAACATCTTGCCTGTCAGCAGCAGGATCTGCAGCATAGAGGGAAGTGAAGGGAAAATGTGGTCCTTGTGAAACATTAGCCAAACACCTGTCTGGACTCATGCAGCCTCTCCAGCTTTGATGGGAGCTACCTAGTGTACTGAGGAATTTGGGCAGAGGCCAGTAGCAGAAGCAGAAGGACCTTACTGTCAGGCTCAGAAAGAGGAGGCGGATCCTCATGTACTGCTGCTACTAGACCTCAGCAAAGCCCACTCCTCCTCCTCCTTGAGATCTTTCTGCAGACAGCAGCTACAGCTGTGCAATTCCAACGACAGGGCTCCAAAAGGGAAGGGCAGGAATGTGCTTGACAGTCCTCAGGAAAGGACTATGATTTCCCTGGGACTAACACCCTTCACTCACAAGGAAACTCATCACAGCAAAATGCCCCTGATCCCAGCATAAGCAGAATGAGAGAGCGCACTTGTTACTGCCTGTACATTTCACTATGCCTCCATTTATATTCTGAAGGTCTTGAGAACAGAGTAGAGCTTGTAAGACAGGACTCAGTCACTCTGTAACTGCTAACAGTTTCCTTTCAAACCCCAGTAATTAGCCATCATTACAAGCACAATCGTCGCCGTTTCTATTGCACAGCTGCCTGCAAGGACCAGGGCTCCCACTGCTCTATGTTCAACATGCTGGATATCAGCCAATAGGCGTGAAGAAAGATGGTCCTCCCTAAAAAAAGAAAAATTATAAAATTAGTTGTTTTTGAAGAAAGACCTCCATGGGCCATTCTGGAGACAGGACATAAATGGCCAATTCACCCAAACAAGTGCAACAAAGGGGACATAAATGACACCTGGTTGGTTCTCTGATCTGGCATGGTAAGCAACTGGACACAGCAGACTGACAGGTGCAAGGGAAGTCAAGAGATCAGATCAGCTTAAACCTATAGATGCTTCTTTGATGAAAGCAAGAAAAAAAAAAAAAAAAAAAAGACAATAAGTATGACTGATCCTGGAAATGTCTTGGAAATTGCAGACCAAACAAAGCACTGAAGCACCTATCACATAGTGGTCAGTTGGATTTGGACAGACCTTTAATGAGTCAAGGAGCTACCCTTCTAATGCTGCACCTAGCATGACTGTAACACTGCTGCTTCAGGGTGCTTCACCTCCTCAGCTCTCCAGAGAACCTTCCAAGCTGCGCTCAGCATCTGTCCCCTGCCCACTCCTCAACCATGTAAAAGTCCTGGCCATCGGATAACAGCAGCAGCAACAGCTCAGTACTGGTTCAGAACTTTTCTAACTTGCCTTCCCTCCTCCACTATGCAAGGACCGAAGATGAGCTAGCTTTTGAGAACTGGTTGCTGTTGCTCACAAAGCAGGAAGCTCTGCTGTACACTTTACCCAAACTCTTATCCAAGTCTTACTTCCAACTTCCCTTCTCACCACACAGGGATTTCTGTTCAGGGTTGAAAAGATCAGAAATAAATGTCACAAGCCATATGCGGACAGGGCTTTTTTGGTGCTGTTTTGCAAGAACATAAGTAATTTAACAGCAGTGCCAAAAGTTTTTAAGTAACTTCCACTAGGGCTGCATTTTCCTACCTTTTTACTTACTTTAGAAATCACTCCCAACTTATACACACAGCACAATGTTTGAATCCACCAAACTCTACAGCCTCCTCTATATCCAAAGAGCCCTACTGCCTCAGTGCCACCTAAACATTCTCTGCCAGCACAGTAATTACAGCAAGACACTCCTTCCAAGTGTCTGGCCTCTGTCGACCAGTAAGTTCAGTATTGGGCTCTCTCACTGGCCCAAAACAGGCTTAGTCCAAGATCTCCCTAAGCCCTTCCTGCAGAACACAGTTCAAAAAGTCAAAAAACAGACTGGACAAAATAAACAGAAGTAAAGCTGTTCCCCTGACTAGCATAGCCTGCAGGAGTCAAAGCTTTCCACCAACACCACATCCTAGCCACACAGTCTCAGACTTTTTACTATTTCCTAAGGCAAAATCTGGTAAGAGGTTGCTAGGCCTTTGGTCTGCATGCTGTTTACAGGAACAGACCACTCTATCTGAAGCTTCATTAAGTAAACCAGACTCAGTATCAGCACACATACATATTTGAGAGGATTAGGAACAAGATTTCATCAAAAGGTATTTCAATTATCAGACTGCATAGCAAATACACAGCAAAGCAAAGGACTCTGAGATCAAGTCTGCCCATTTATCAACAACCTGTCCATTCCATGAAAGGTCTACCTGCCTACCTGGTCCTGCCCCAGGAAGCCTCCTTGTGAGTCTCCGCAATCACAGGAATGCAAATGGGCAAGAGCAAGGAGGGCAGCTTGAGAGCAGTTCCAGTTCAGATGGCAGATGGGATCTGGTGTGTGAGTGGGGTAGAGGTTATGTAGAGAGGACTGGAGGGTCTGTCTGGGGCAGTTGGCAAAGCAGGCTGCAGCACTGCAGAGTGGAGCATCAGCTCTTTGGTTCTGATTGGGCCAGTAACTGACTTCGGTGAGGCTCTCAATGCCATGTCCCTTAGTAACCTTATAGACAAATTAGTGAGATAGTCACTGAATACCTGAATAATGAGATGGGTTGAAAACTGGCCAGACCATCAAGCTCAAAGCTGATCAGCAGTACAAAGGCCAAATGACAATCTGTGATGTTGATTGACATCTCTCAAGGGTCAATACTGAGGCCAATTCTTTGTGATGCCTTTATTAACACCCTGAATTATATGACAAAACATATGGCCAGCAAATTCATACACAATATCAAATCAGAGGTAGTGGCTGACATACTTAAGAGCAGTGCTACCACTTAGAGGAATCCCAATAGGCTGGATAAATGGCTGATAGAAACCTCATGAAGTTCAAAAAGGATCAAATGCAAAGTCCCCCACCTGGGAGAGAATAACTCTGTGCAACGGTACAGGGTGTCTCTTTGCTGCTAAGTCTCTTTGCTGAAAAAGTGTTTGGAATTTGTAAAAAATTTGGAAACACCAGGGGAAAATAGTAACTCTTCAAAGCACATCCTCAAGATCCTGACTGCTTACTATGAGGCTGGTCAAACACTGGACCAAATTGTCCATGGACAAACACTGGACCATGTTGTAGAACCTCTTTTCCTAGGGACATTGAAAATCCAACTGGACAATACACTGAGCAACACACTCTTGTTCAATCTGCTTTGAGCTACAGACTGGAGTAATGACCCCCGAGGTCAGAGCATGCTGACTGAATTCTCCTCAACTAGAATGAGTTGCTTCTGCTTTTCTCCCCCAGTGCTCAGCTTCCTGGAGACCAGCAGGGAGCAGCGAAAGGCGAGGAATGAAGCTACCCACCGGACGAGCAGCATTCCTGCAAAGCTGCAAAAACACGCCGGGACCGCCCAGGGCTGCAGCTACGAGTGCCCTGCCCAGGCAAGCGGGGCAGGGACCGGGCCCGCCACCGGCCATCAGAGGGCACTGCGGGATGCCCTTACCGGCCAGGGAAGTGGCACGGCCGGGAGAGTCCGGGCGGAGGGCTGCTCGCCAGGCGCGGGGTAGCCGCGGGGGACAGGAGAGGACTTGCAGGGGGACCTGTCCGAGGCATGGAGAGGTTCGGGGCGTTTTCTTCAGCCGGGGATTCCGGTGGAGGGGGCTGCCCAGCCGGCTGCACCCAGGGGTGCCAGCCCACGAGGCAGATCCCCCATACTTCTTGAGATCAGCTTGCCATCGCTGCTGTAAACATTGAACGTTGCTTGTTGCTTCAAGCAGCTGGGGCTACAGGATTCATATTGCCCAACTCTCCTCCTTGATCTCAAGATCTAAACACATATGCTTAACAAAAACTGAAATTTAAATTCTTACATAACCACATGACTCCAGGCACTGGGATGATGAAATCCCAAGTAGCGCCAAGACTCTTCCACTGTCACAGGACCTGGAAAGGTCTGCCAAAGCCCAGGAGACACAGGCAGCCCTGTGCCATTTTACTGGACAGCTTTGCTACAGCTCAGGATCACACTCACATCCATCACACAACAGAACACTGAAGCCATAGAAACATTTGCATGCTTCTGTCAGTTACAGTAAAAACAACAGTGTTAAGGGTTAAGTTATGGCTCTCCACCCAGAAATTACAAGTATGGCAAATCAGATGTGAGGGAAAGAAAGAACTGCAAATGGATGGCTCAGGACCTCAAAAACCTGGGTTTAGAGGTGGCTGAGCCTAAAAGCATTGCCTAAGGGGTCTGTCTTGTGTGTTGATGCAACTGGCTGGGGCGGTTTCAGGCAATCCCATGCCAGTCTCTCCACGCTGCTCTCCTGGCCTGGGTTAACATACCCCTTCCAGGTGAAGCAAAAAGGAATGGGAACATCAGTCATTGTCACTGAGCATGGATGAGGTCTGCACAAGCCCCTTTCCTCAATCTCTTGGTTAGCTAACAGCACTGGGGATGCGAAAGGGTATAGCACAGGCTCCCTTCTGTTACCCAGGAGAGCTAGCAACTCACTACAGATAGCAAAGACAGTATTTTAAACTGCCAGTTGGATCTGTCAGAGCATGTCATCCAGATCTTAGAGATGCTCATACATATACATAGACATATTTCATACATCTGGAGTAGTTCCTTGTCACAATCCTTCTGTGTTGTCACTTGGCTGCTTTGACCCACAGCACAAGCACATTACTCCTCCACTCTCCCTGACCCAACTGATCCTGCTGATCACAGACTCAATGCATCACACAGGCTGGAAGAGGGGTCTCTAGAGGGTACCTAGCCCAATCCTACTCAAAGCAGGAACAGTTAGAACAGGCTGCTTAGGGCCTCAGCCAGTCAAGCTTTGACAGCCCCAAGGCTGGAGGTTTCATAGCCTCTCTGAGAAACCTGCTACAGTGTTTGACCACCTTCACAGTAAAATATTTCAGAGCATTTGATAATATCCTAGAGTGAGCACTCCGAACTGAATTTTGGCAAATCACATTTGCCCTCAATGTGCTGTTCCACAAGAGTTTACACAGCTCTGTCAGCTATGGGGTCTGTTTCTTCCATTGCTCTGGTATGAGCATTTGACTGATCCTGCAGTAACTCTGGACAGACACCCAGGCCAGCTGGAACCCTCCAACATAAACAGGTTTGTTGTGCCAATGTAACTTCCTGAACCATTTAATTGAGAGGTCAGACAAGAAGTCAGGAAGGAAACAGAATCCCATGGATGGAAGCAGAGAAGATAGCAGGACCACACATGCAGATTTATTTAAACTATCCTGAAACTGTAGTTTCTGTGCCTCAGTTTACCTGGCTATTAAGATGGGATCACAATCTTCACCTGCTTCACACAGTTCTGGGATACAGCTGAGTCAGTGAAAAGCCAAGGTTGTCACCTTCAAGGCACTCAGTGGCCTGGCACCAGAACATCTGAAAAAAAAAAAAGGTCTCCTGAAACACATAGACTGTAAGCAATAATTTTAAGCCTCTGGCACAAGACTTTGCAATGTAATGCTTGCCTGTGCAAGAAACCTCATTTTCCAAGGACCTGTTGAAATCTGGAGAAGGAGCTCCCTAGGGACTACGGACCCTTCAATACCTGCCTATCCAGACTGCAAGCTATGCTGCTTTCACCTGTAGCACAAACACAATGCAACACAAAATCCACTGGGGAGAGAACAAACCACACCTTTGCCTATTAGTCACAATTGAGGTCAATGGGAAAGTACTCAGATGCTGCTCTGGACAGCTCATGGTAAACTGCAGAACAGAGTAGAACACTTCAATCATTATTGCCCATGAAGAGCTCTAAGATCCTCAGGTGGAAAGCATTATATAATAAATACTCTGTCCTCATAAACACAGCTGATTATTTCAGTGCATAATGTATCTTAAAAGGAAATACAAACCTTCAGTTAAGAGTCAGAACTGGTCTTTACCACATTCTGTGCCTGATCACCTGCAGGGCACAGTCTGTCATGCAATATCCAGTAATTAAGCTATATTTATGACAAGATTGGAAGCTGTGAGGTCATTCCCTGTGCAACTACACGTGCCTTACATTAGCTGGTAATCGTTCTCACATGCATGCAACAGTTCAGGCCTTTAGCAGCGGCCACTGTCTGATATTAGAGCAGCAAGTGACAATGTGGCACAGAGAGAGGAAAAAATATTGCAGACTTTGGTCATAAAGCAGTTTGGAAAAAGGAGATTTTGCAGGGATTTGCCTGGATGGAGCTGTACACAAATTCATGTATCCAGCAAAAGGAATTGGTTGGCACTTTGATCACAAACACACAAGTATCACCAATTCCAGAGCTGTCTTAATATCCACCCTCTATAAGGAATCAGCAAATAAGCTGCATTTATTATTAGCATGAAAATAATTGCACAGTAAATAAGTTTGTAGATTCTAAAAATTATGAGGAAAAAAAAAAAAACAGAGAAACCTTTCAATTCTGAAATGTTAAAGCCCTCTTGGCAAAGATTACGTATGTTTACATGATATGACAGGTTTATCAAGAAGCCATGTTAATCCTGCTCTGATGTAACATGCAAGAGTCTTGCCCTCCTGTAGAACCTTTCTGCAACAAATATTAAAGCTACAACAAAAGGAGTTTCTTTGGGAAGGTGATTACAAATGCAGGTCTTGATTAAATGGGCTGGGACTAAGAGCCAGAAGCCACACTCAGTGAAGCATTTGCCCTTAGTAGGGTCCTTAGGAACATAAGAGGTATGTACAATATACATAAAACTTTTCTCAAATAAATGTTCCTCATCGGGAACTCCCCTTCTAGAGGAGGTAGCTTGTACAAGTATCATTCTGCAGTTCTAATGCGGTGGAAACCATCCCATCAGCTCACTATGCCCTTCAGCTCAGCTCATGGACTGAAACACAGATCTTGAAGATAAAACAACCAGATAGAGTAAGATAGTTCCTTGGGTGTTATTTCACTGTATTTGTCTCCAATTACAGCTACCTATCTACCTTTCAGTGAAAATGTTAGTTCATATTTACCTTAAATCCCACCCAATATTTAGGATGATTTGGGGGCGATTTAGCAAATTCTGCAGTCATCAGGATTCCTTTTGGAGCACTGACCACCTTGCAGAACCCTTACAGTGAGGTAAATGCTCTTAAGCTGCTAGATCTTGTTTATAGAGTGGTGACACAGGCAATATCAACTGACGCAGGAACTGTTCTGTGGTGGCAGGTCCAGGCAGTATACTCACATCAGCCCTTGGCCTGTGGTCACCTCTGAACTACATGTGGTGTCCCTGTAGCCCTAAGGCATTATTATTTGAGTGGTGTTATTTCAAACACCCAAAATTGAAGAATCAAGGGCTGAGCTGTAGCTCAGGGGGGCGATTTACAGCATGAAGTTAAAGTTGTCATATGCCAAAGCACAGAGGTGTGTTTGACAGTATGAAACTAGCATATTGCTGGACAACCCAGTACAGTGGCAACAGCCCAGTTTCATGCAGTTTTGTCCATTGCTCATCAAACACATGCTGCCCTCTAAACTATACCCAAGTATATCATCTTGGAGATTGCTACCCGACACAGGCCAAGCCAGGGACCAGTTACTACTGTGTGGCAGAGCAGGGTGGAAAATTAGCAGCCCAATGCCCAAGTTTGCTATCTACACCCTTTGATTTAGCAGCACAGGCATAGCCAAGGAACCCAGGCTTATGACACCTTGAACTGGCTGACAAACAGCAAGAAAGGAAAAAAAAAAAAAGGGGAGGGGGGGAATGGAAGGATCTGAGGCTCCCATGAATAGTTAAAGCTGTGAAGAGCTGAATTCTCTGAAAGTCTCAAAGTTAAATCCTTATCTGAGACGAAACTCCATTCTTGGCTTTGCACTCAACTCTTATGTAATGACAGCACATTACTTTGGTTTGTCTTCCTCAGTGTCCTCGAGGTTAGTGACACATCATCATTAGGTTACGTTACTATTTTAGTTCAATTGCCATACCACATGCTTAAATGCTGTAACAGAGCCTGTCCTTCTTTCTACGTGTGTTACTGGCAACTGTCATTTCTCCTACAATTAGAGTTCAAATGCTTCATAGCAGGAATTGCATCATTCTCATGCTGAAGCACCCACTATACTTCAGAGCATTGTGAAAATAATGTTTCACTTGAAAAACCCAAATAACCTGGTAATATCTGAATCCTGTACATTTCAAATTATAGGCTTTTAAGACTGACACTGCTACTGCATTTTATGGCTTTTGCAATACTGTTACCTATTCAAAATAGTTAGTTGGGAAAAAAAAGAAAAAAAACCACAAAACCCAGAAAAATGCTATATTATGAGTTGATTTCACTTCCTTTATTCCCTAGCATGAGAAGATTCAAGACAGGCTACTTAAAAAGAGCTAAATCCTTACCAAATGGAAGAGGCAATGCAAGCAGAATTAAAATGACTCCTTTGATGTTGCAGCTGGTTGTCTTGAGCCAACAGGATCAAGTTACAAAACATTGATGTAAAAACAGAGCTCAAATATCATCAGTGAAGAGGAGCTGAAAATCTGTTGTTCTACAGACTGGGGATGCAGGGGGACAGAACAAGAACTCCATAATTGGAAATAATAAAGATACTTTGTCCGCATGCTAGTTACGACCTTCTTTTGTTTTCCCATGATATCCTGTTGATATAATATCCAGGTCCCTTGTGGACATCCGCTGTTTCCAAATGAGAAGAATGAGCGTTGTTAGTTTCACTTCAGCACCTCACCGGGTCACCAGCCTACCTACTATGTCTGGAAAGCCTGCCGGAAGCAGCGTCAAAGAACAACCTTATCAGCAAAAGATCTTGAACGGATGAGGAGCGTGGACATATGAGGTCACATCTTGTGGTAATTTAAACAAATTTCAAAGACCGTTGCAGTAAGGAAGCAGAGAATAAGAGCAAAAGTTCAGCTAAATACTTACAAGCCCACTGAGGAATAGTCATAGTTGATCAGATCAAGCACACCTTTTCTCCCTCTCTGCTATCAGCCACAGTCTTCTGACACTACCTGACAGCAACCACCCCAAGAAGGCTGTAAGGACAAAGTCAAGGTGTACCACAGCCTCCTCACAGTATTCGCCAAGGCTCCAGAAATTTCCAAAAATCACTACTTCCACAGCCAAAGGGTATATTTTTTAATTTAATAGTCCTCATTATCTTTTCCTTCTGATTGTTTTCTGGACTTCTTTTCAGCTTGAAAAACCCCTTTGTAGTATCCACGAAACCACGCAACAAGGTTTTTCCTCAAGTAACCACAATATGGATTGACCAACCCATCAAGTTTGGGTTTATCCCAAATTTTTCCCAATTTTCATTTGATGTACATCATTCTTATGCTGAAAGAAACCTCCCTTGCTTTTGTCTCTGTAAGGCTGAAGAGCCCTAGTTAATTTATCCATTTCTCACCCAGAAGCTGTTCCACACCTCTGAACACCTATTTCCTTCTCTGCACCTCTTGCAGTGCTCTATGTCCTTCTGAAGAGAAGATCAGAACTGTAAAGTGCATTTAAAGCTCTTGAACACTGCAGATTTACCCCGCACCATAATGATGCTCTCTCCTTTGTTCTCCAGGTCTTCTTTTTTACCTCCTAATGTGTGATTTGCTCATTTACCAAGCCTCGAGCTGAGATTTTTACACAACTATTATTATACCAAGATCTCGTTCCTAAATGGTAAATCAGCTTCTAGCCTGTTCCTGTATATTTGAAGTTAGGATTATGTACATCAAGTACTTATGTACATCAAATTTATTATGTACATTGTTTATGTACATCAAATGGCATCACTTTGTATTGTGACATTTTACTGAAGTTCCTCTCAAACCCCAGACTCCAACTCAGATCATTGTGGAACTTCACATGCTGACTCCTTCAGGAAAAAACAAAACAAAACAAAATTTTTGCTCTGTCTCACAGCGATGACCTGTCTTTAACCCTGACTTTGTTTAATGCTCTTTAGAAACAAGCAGACAACATCAGCTGAATCTTTCTTGTCCACCACCTGCTTTGTTGACTCCTCACAGGACTCTAAAAAAATGCGTGAGGCCAGGACTTCTCTTCAGAGAATGACTAGCTTTCCTGATACACAGTTTTCCCCCTCACAACCACTATTTAATTTTTTTAAAGTTTTCATTAACTTGCCTGGTATAGACAACAAGCTCACTACACAGCAGCTCTCCAGAACTTTTCTAGCCACTTGTATTTTTAATTGGCATATTAAGTATCTTCCCATTCTCTTGTTATCAAAACACTTCTAAATGCAATGTTATACAACACCATTAGTAAGCAGCTCAGGTATTTAAATCTTGACTTCTCTTAGAACTCTCGGCTGAATGTCATGCAATCTAACCATTCAGCACTTTTTATTTTAGCTATTTGTTTCATAACCCTTTCTACACGCACTTCAGCTTGAGACATACCCTCTGATAATTTTTTCACAAAATTGAGTATAAGCCCAGGAATCTTAAGCTCCTCTACAGCGAGCTCAGAACAAAATACTGATTTGGTTTCTTTCTAGAACGCTATCTCCTCTGAATAATCCATTTATTTTTGACTGTCCACTGGCTCTGACAACTTTTTTTTGGCAGGCTTCCTGTTCTATATTGACCGAAAAAACAAGACTCAGATTTATTGGTAAAGTAACAAGAAAACAAATAGCAAGAGAACTAGCAGCACAAGTGTTCAAGGTTACAGGTGCCTGGTCATCCGCTACACTTAAGTCAGGTTTCAGGTAGCCCTTGTATTGCAAGTGTGGTTAAGAAAAAAAAAAAAAAAATTCACAAAATTCCATACAGAGATAAAATCTGATTGTTATTTTTTTTATATATATTGTCAAATTATATCACCTTTAATTTTCCAGCATCACAGATCAATTTTTCCAGACGAGGCCTGATTGTGGATATTTGCAGGGGGAGAGGCAGCACCAGGGAAGCCTCGCTAAAGGCAGCAAGAACTACAAGGCGTTAGATGCGAACCCGACCGGGACTGGGCACCCAGCACTATGGGAAGCCAGGGAAGCTCCCGTTCCTTCTCTGCCCCCAGAGGGGATGAGAGCGCTGGGGGAAAGCAGCAGAGCTCACGCAGCCTTAACAAGCCCCCACCCGCCGGGACCCCACCCGAGGTTAGCGACGGCCTGCGGCGCCTTCTCCGGGCCGGGGGAGGACGCGGCCCCGGCTGTGGGGACGCTGAGGAACATGGCCGCTGGCCCTCACGCACCCCCTCCCTTCTGGAACCTTCCCGCCGCGGCGCCGCACGCGCGGACCGACATCCCGCGCCCACCGCGGGAAGAGGGGTGCCACCGCTTTGCCAAATATGGTCACGGCCGGAAGTACTTGCGTCATGGCGTTGGCTCGTGGTGTCTCCGCGGGGAGCGGGACGTCACGTCCCTGACGCGCCTGCCGCGCGCCGCCCTGACAACCAAACAGTAAACACGGCAGCGGGGCGGGGCGGAAGGCGCGCAGGCGCCGCGTAGCCCGCCACGCCCCGACCCGCGGCTGGCGGTGGGGTCCGGGTGGCCGTGCCTGCCGTGGGGTGGGAGAGGGGTGGGTTAGGAGTTGCGCCTTAGCCCCCGGGAGCTCTTCCATGGCCCCTGGCCAGCGCGGAGGGCCCCGGGGAAGGTTCGCCTCAGCTCCGCTCCGGGCCTCTCCTCCGCCCGCCATTCACCCGGCTCTGGGTCGCGCTGGGGCTGGCCCGACGCTGGGAACCTCTGCGGTGACTTCAGATATCGGCAGTGGTGCCAGCTCGGGCCTCCGCACCCGTCCCTCTGGCTGGCGGGGGAGAGGGGCCGCCTTACCGCAGCCCGGGGGCCGGAGCGACGGAGACAGGAGTGAGGGGGGTGCACCGGAGCGTGTCGGGACTGCAGCTTCTGTCCGCATCGAAGCAGTCCTGGAGCCGCAGCACTGCCCTGTATCCGGGTTCGCTTTGCTCTGCAGCCCTTCTCTATTCTGCTGACAACGTGTTTAAGGTTCGGCATGATGTTTTACAGCGCTACTTTTAGTAATTCGTAATAACAATCCCACTAGTCCTTGCGTTGCGTTGCAGTTTCATTTCTAAGAATTAATTACACTACTGCCCTCAATGGGATCAGAAGCACAGGAAGCATCAGAAATACCTGCTTGTCTTATCTCATGTCATTGTTTCGTTTCACAAAGCTTTGTGCAGATATCTGTGTGATGTATCAGATACAGTTTATAATTGAAGCACATGCATGTAATCTATTCCAAGCAGAGACTGCTGCATTATTCCCCCCCTCACGGCTCTGTTGAAGTTAGTGGCAAGATTCCTGATTTAGGTGAAAATTCACTGCGGGGTTCTTAAATGCTAGGAAGCAGGTAAATCATGGTCATGACTTGCCGCAAATTTTACATAGCATATCCTTAATTCTGGATCATCCCTGGCTGAAGCCAAGGAGTAGGGCTGGAGCCTGGGGTTAAACACAAGGTGTCTTATGTAGTGTCACCCCTTAGTTTTTGACGTCATTGCATAACAAATGCAAAAGGTGACACACTTGGCACTTGCTGTCACTGCTAGAAAGAAAAGCCTCAGTTAGGCTGCAGGACTTGTGTCTCAGAATTCAGAACTATATTTTGCTTTAATCTGTTCAGTGATTATGAAAAATGACAGGGACGGGATCTCTCCACCTACTTTGAGGAGACTGTGGTATTTTGGGACACTCTAGACCCCTGCTCCTTTCTGCCTCTCTGCTGAATGTCTGGTGGTTTCAACAGCACTTGTCGGCTCTGACACCTTTGAATTATCCAGTTCTGAACTTGGTGGTCTTTCACCAGTAGCCACGCTGCGATTCCATATTTACTGACTTCATGGGGTTACTTGTCATGTAAGTCTCACTCCGGCAGCTACACCTACGTGACTGCTTCAGGGGTCAGTGCTACTGTGCATTTGCTGCACCTGGGCGTTGCTCTTGTAAACTCAGACTGAGTGGTGATGTGAAAGTAGCTGCTTCTCAGGGGGTGGTGTCTCGGGAGCAACTGGGGTCATTCTTTGTCAGTAGTCAGCACTGCCTCCAGCTTAATGTTGAAATATGGGAAGCTGCACCCGTAATGTTTGCTTTTGCACAGGGCAGGCCTTGTTGAGCAAGCCACTACTGAGATGAAATACATCCTGTGCGTGGTCTGATTAGGGAAGGAGTGAAGAAAGCAGAGCCTGCTGCAGTGACCAGGAAACAAAGAATTATGCAAACCCATCCCTGAACACCAGCCTGCAGAGATTTCCTGAGAGCAGCATCAGAGGGGTCACACATTTCACTGCCCAAGGAGCAGGAATGACAGAGGGGAGCAGCCCCTGCCCTTCAAGCATGAGAAATCCTGTTGCACAGCCCCTAGGGAGGGTGCACATTGCCAGAGTGCATGTGCTGTGTATTTGTGCAAGGACTGAGCAAGCTGTGATAGAAACTGAGGGGCAAGGGTTAGGGTCAGTGTTTTACCTTATACCACTTCACCCCGCGTAAGAAGATAGCCTGTAGCTACTCCTAGAGATGCCACACCAAGTCCAGGGGTGGATAGAGCCAGGGTGCATGTCCACTCCTTCCCCAGATAGGAAGCTAGACTTTTAGACACATGCAAATAATAGGCAGAGACCCAGCCTGGAGATGGCCTCATGCAGAGTGATGAGCTCACCTGCCCTTTTTACCTCCTTTCCAGGGAGGCCTCCACCTTGTTGCTGAAAGGTCACAGCAGGTGACACAGAAGTACAGAGAAGTGGGAGGGGACCAGACCCAGACAGATGGGAAGGCCATAAGGAGTGACCCCCCTGCCTGCTACAGGGGGTGGGTGGGAAAGGGCATAACCACAGCCAGCCCTGACTAACACTAGAGAAAGGACAGGTCTGGTCTTAGTGGTATTCCCATCCTAATGCAACTCTCTGCCTCAGGCAGCTAGCACCAGTCTACAGTTTATAAAGCCCAGCCTAAATTAGAGGCTAGGAAACCCCTTTAGGGCCACAAGGAAGCAATGCAAAAGGTAACACAAGGACAGTTCCAGCAGTCAACTTAAATGCTTTTATTGACAATGTCTCTGAACAATAATAAGCAAACAATGCTTAAGTTTCATCCAAATTCACTTTCCACATGTCAAAAAAGACCTCAAGGTAGAAAAAAATAAAATAAAAATATAAATATCTGAGAATCCATCTTAATAAATAAATTAAAAACACAATAAAAACGTTTTCATGGAAAACTTATGTCAGAACATTCAGACCACCTCAACAATGCATGATCAGTAAAGTTACAATGAACATCAATGTAGAACTACAGTACATGGATATAGCTATTTATCTACCTACTAGAAAATAAAATAGTCTCTTTTCCCCCCCACATAAGATGGGTCATTGCTAAGTCATCAGAACACGATATTGCCAGGAACACAGTAGTTATTGTTAATCAGCTGCACTAGATACGAGTTGGAGATACCCAGCACCAGGTTAAATTCCAATCATTTAAAACCAATAGATTAATTAGTTAATGCTAGTGATACTAAGGAGGGGAGGGAGTCACCTACCCAGCCATGTGGGACATGCTACAGACTACCAGCTCTCATGGATGGGCCATTGGGGACGAGACAAACTCCATGCGATTTGCTACATCTCTGGAAGAGGTACGAGGCCTCGGTGCAGGGTGCTCTGCCAGGCCCTGGGGCACCAGGCCAGACAGGGGTGGGGGGTGGTGGGGCCCTCCCCAGGCCCGGGGAGCCCCATGGGGCGCTGTGGCAAGTCTGTGGGGGTGCACGGGCAGGGGAGGGGGCCCGGCAAGTCAGTCAATGCTGGAGCCCCTCACAAGGCCAGGAGGGT
Source organism: Megaceryle maxima (assembly GCA_024605025.1). NCBI lineage: Eukaryota > Metazoa > Chordata > Aves > Coraciiformes > Cerylidae > Megaceryle > Megaceryle maxima. The sequence continues at coordinate 25,638 of JANHGN010022312.1, read as the reverse complement.
GGGAGAACTGAGGGAGTCAGACGAGGGCTCGTTGCTGCTGCTGCCCTTCCGGTGCGCAGCAGCGCAGCTGGGGAAGGCATCTGCCTCAGGGTAGGTGAAGACGAAGGTGGAGGTGTAGGTGCTGCTGCACGGGGTGCAGGTCACCACAGGGGTGCAGAGAGGCTCCAGCTCACCGCTGGTCCCAGCACCCATCGACTCCCAGTCCGACGCATAGAAGGAGGAAGCCCCAGGTAGGTCCATGTCAGGCACGGAGCGGGAGGCCTCCCGCGGCCCCGTGGAGAAAAGCAGCTCGTCGAAAGGCTCGGCCTTGAGCTCCAGCCCACTGCCGGCAGTTTCCTTGGGCGGCACAGCCGGTGGCGCCTCAGCCATCAGCGGCAGGGTGAAGGCAGCCTCCTCGGCCACAGGAGGACTGGGTGTGCCCAGGTCCAATGCGGTGGCAGCCGCCAGCTCCTCAGAAAAGCGCAGCTCCTCAGGCATCTTGCAGGCAGGCCGGTGGGCTGCCAGGATGAACTCCAGCTTCTCCTTCTCCTTCAGCAGGTTTGCTATCTCTGCCTGTAGAGCAGACTTCTCCTCCTCCAGCTGGTCCGTCTCCTGCAGAGAGACCAGAGCAGGGCTGTCAGACAGGGCTGCACCACCCCCGGCGGGAGTCCCCCGTCCTCTTGCCACCCCTGCCCTCGGGTACCCACGCCCCCCCACACCTCCCCCCGTCTCCCGGGCGGCACTTACCGCCTGCAGCGTGTCGGTGAGCTCCCGCCGCCGGTTGCGGCACTTGGCCGCTGCCATCTTGTTCCTTTCCCGGCGGATCCTTCTCTTCTCCTCCTCCTCGGGGGACAGCTGCGGGCAGAAAGAAGCAGCTCAGTCCCGCCGTCATGCTGTTGCCCCCCAGCCGGGGCAGCCCTCTGGCCGCGCCCCTCTATTCCCCCCCACATAACCCCCGTCCCCGCTCACCTGCTCGACTTTGCCCCTGCGACCGATGCTCTGGCCGCGGCCGCCCGGCGCCTTCAGCACTGCGGGGCGGGAGTAGGCGGCGGGGGCGGGCGCCGACACGCCGTAGGGGTGACCACGGCTCTGAGAGGGGGCCACCGAGGAGATGAGGGTGGGCTGCACCAGCCACTGCAGGTCGGGGCTGGTAGAGATGGCCGTCACCGTGGGCACGAAGCTGGCGCTGGAGACAGCCAGGTCGGTGCAGAAGTCCTGCAGGACACAGGAAGGGGGGGGGGGGGCTACCGTCAGCGGGACGCCCGGACCGCTCCCTGCCGCCCCCGGGGCCGCGCCGGCCGCGGCGCCGCGCTGCCAGCGCCGGCTCCACACGAGAGCGGCCTGTTATAAATATCTCTGACGTCCGCGCTGACGCAGACACTGCTCCGGAGTCTCCTCAATGAACTCGCGTTTTATCAATGAAGCTGCTTTGCTGCTTTACACACCCGCCGCAGAGCGCGGCACGGACCATGGCTCCCTCAGCCCGCTCCGCCGCGGCACCGGGGCTGCTCCCCCCACCCAGTCCCCGGCTCGGGGACAGCCCGTCGCGGCCTGCCCTCCTCCGCGGGCACCACCGGCCCCGCGCCGCCCGTTCCCGTCCTGTCCCCTCCCGGATACTCCCGCCCCGCGGCGAACGCGCAGCCGGCGTGTCCGGCGCCTCACCTGCGAGTTGACGGGCGAGCCCATACTGGAGAAGGAGTCCGCTGGGGAGGGGTAGTAGGTAAGGCTGTCCCCGGCCGGGGAAGCGCTGCTGCAGCGGGAGGAGGGAGTCTCGTACTCTCCGGCGAAGCCCTGGTACATCATTGTCGGCTCGGTACTCGCAAGCTGGCGGTGAGATGCGGTGGTAGCCGAGCGCCCTTGGGAAGGAAATGAGGAGGGGGGGCCGGCTGCGTGCGTCCCTCTGTCCGGTGTGCGTTTCGCTTCGCTGCCGGGGCTGCCTCTGCCGCTGGAGTACCGCGCGGCGCCTCTTTTTTATACCCTCCTGCCAACGTCACTGGGGACGGGCCACACGCGCGCGCGGGGGGACCGTCCGTCCCGCGCCCGCCCCGCACCGCCCTGGGGGCCGCTCCGCGCGCAGCCCTTCGCCTCCTTCCGCGGAAAAGAACCAGTACGAGGGGTGAGAGGCGGTCGCCGGGGTGGGGGGAGCCCCGCGGGTGACCCAGAGGGGGCGGCGGCGGGGTTCCCCCCCCCGCGCGGAGTGGTACGGCTGGGCTCGGGAACCCACTGACGCAGATATCCTTATATGGGATACATCCTGTGCGAGGGGGCGTGACTGACGGGAAGCGCTCCAGGCTGCAGCCAAGTGCGGCGGGCGGCGCGCGGGACGGGACGGGGTGCGACGGGACGCGGCGCGCCCACCCTTACCCCCCCCCTCCAAGTGGCGAGACCCAGTCGAGAGCCCCGGCACACTAATGTTGCCCCGCAAGCGCTGTCCCGCCACAGGTGACCCACTCCCCGGGGGTGGCACCGCAACTCGGCGGGGCCCCCGCGGAGAGAGGGGCTCCAAGGCAGGCAGCAAAGCAGGGAGGGGGTCCGCAAGCGGGCCGGCCGGGCAGGCGTGCGCTTTGCACCGCAAGTCAAACCACTTCCCCGGCACAGAGGGGGGTCTGCCTTTCGCTGGCACGGGACCCGAAAAACGAGACCCAACCCCTGCCCTGCAGCGAGGAACGCGTTATGTGGCACTATTTACTTGTGTATTGCACGTGCAGAGTAATAGTCAAGAGCGAATGTGATGGCACCGGGAAGCCCTGCCAGGGAAGCCTGGGGGGCCGCAGCCCCCCGGGAAGGTCGGAAGAGATTGGGAGCAGCTCCCAGGGTTGCTGGGACACCCTCCAAGGGCACAGGCGGGGGGCCACCGGGAAACCACTCGCGAGGAGGGAGGGGTGAGGCTCGTCCTTTCCTCCAGTTTGGGTTTTGTTTTGATCCTTGTTGCAGCGAAGCCCGGAGACACCCACCCACGACGGGGATGTCAGGCAGCCCTGGCTCAGGTCAGGCTAAGCTGGGAGCCAGACCGCAGACTCGCCTTGCACGGGAGCCAAGAGATCGCGGCTATAGATAGTAACAGGGAAGCTGCAGCAGCGAGCGTGTTTACAGCAACAAACAGAGCCCGCAGCGCAGTCTCCAAGCAGGAGCGTCACCCAGCCAGGATGGGATCCTGCTGGCAGCGTCTCTCGCTGTTTGAGCTCATGGGCTAAATGCAGCGCCTGATGCTGCTGCTGTTGCTGTTGCTGTGCGAGCAACCTCCGTTCTTAGAGATCTGGGCCACGGGGGCGGGAGAACTGGGCCAGCTGCTATTTCTGAGCTGCCCGTCAGAGCGGAGGGGACAGCCAAGGACTGCCGCAGCTCACGGCCCGCACCCCTCCCTGGGAAAAGGACCCGCGGGGGCCGGCGCTGCCTCTTGCCAGCTCAGCGCCGGCCCGTGAGCTATCCCCTCACAGGGCAGGCGTCAGCCACCCCAGGTCTCTGTGCTGCTGGGGGCGCTCCTTGCCCTGGCCAGTATTGCTCCTATGCTGGCTGCCGAAGCAGTCGGGCGAGCGTGGTCTCTTCAGCAGCCCCGGGCTGCAGCTGAGGAAGTCCCTCCTCGGCATTGCCCGGAGGAGGGACGTGCCAGCAAAGCAGCAAAACCATGAGTCTGAGATCGCTGACAGTGGCCAAGCAGAGGTCCAAACCTCTGTGGTCACGTCCTCAGCAGGGCCTGAGTTGATGCATTGGTGCCCAGCATGGGCGAGAATCTCCAGCAGCTTCAAGTCCCAGACATTCGCCCAGCACTTTTCAGAAAATCCCCACTTAGTCCTGCTGCTGTCTACAAACTACCTCAGTGTTCCTCCAGACAAACTACCCCTCCTGAAAGTGTCTGGAAATCAGGGAGGGAGACCCACTTCATCAAAACCCAAAATATTTTTGTGGTGCCCATACAAATGTCTGTTGCCATCACCGCTGGTGACTGAGCGTGCTCTGTACCAAATGGAAAGTGCACGGAGGCTGCACATTTCTAACACGTGAAGGCAAGGAAACAGAGAAAGCGAAAACACATGACGTGGGTTTGTTGTTTGCTCCAAACATGGGGTGCACACAGTTTTACCACAGCGTGTGTGAGAAAAAAAAAAAAAAAAAGGAAGTAAGTGGTGTTGCAGGGACAAAACAGAGTCAGAGTGTGAACCCTCCTGCCCTAGTGACAGAGTTGCCCTCACCAACATGCCGCCACAGCCTAATGAAGGCTCCTTGCCCCCCTCCCCAGCTGGGAAGAGGCAGAAGCATTCAGCCCTTCCAAAATAGTGTGATCTGAGGTTTTCCTGATGAGTCCCTTGGGCACTACCCCTGTACAACCAGGGCTCGTAGGGTTTTGCCAGGCTCTGGCAGTGCTCAGCTGTGCCTCAGCCTCAGGGATGCACCACTGTAGGGACAGGGTTTCTCCCTAGCCCAGAGGTAGGAGTCTCCCATCCCAGCATGACCCCTTCCCCCTGCTCCAGAAAAGCCCATGGCATGGCATCTGGTACCAGTGGGACCCCTCCACCCACCTGGCTTCTGCTTTCCCTCCTGCCAAGCAGGGAAGTGGGAAAGCTTAAAGATCCTGGGCCTACAAGGGAGCAGCGAGCTCTACAGCCGGAGAGTGAAGCATGGGAACTTGGCCCTGCTTTCACACCCCTCCTCAGATGAGCTTGACTGAGCCTGGGCTTGGAAAACCACAGCAGAGAAGCACTTGAGGCATATGGGCTGGTGCAACCTGGACAGTGAAAACCCTCTTCATGGGCGAGACGTGGCTCTGCCTAAATTTGGCCACTCACCAGGGAAATGTTCATGCCAGCAGCATGGCCCTTTGGCAGCTGCATGACAGCTCCAACCCACCCTCAGTCAGCAGCACCAACCACAGCATGGCTCCATGTTCCCTCTCCAGGCACGACACTGCGATGGATGTCTGCCTCTAGCTAAGCAAGGGCTGCTGGGGTGGGTGAGAAAGAGACTCACAGGCCAGAGACCAGCAGCAGGGCTGGCATGCAAAGGACACTGCTGTGGGCATCAAAAAAATAGCTCCTTGCTGTAAAATACCCCTCTGAACTGAGAAGCCATCACTGCCTGGCCAAGCACTCTGCCCATGCTGTCAGAGGATCCACACAATAGCCTGAACACCCATTGTGGTACAGATTTCATGGGCAGGTTCCAGGGGCATTAGCACAATTTCCCCTGCACACACCTGGTGTCCCCTGCTGTGTGCACTCCCAGTGTGGCACAAGGGACACCCTCTGTCTGCCTGACCTTGGGGAGTCTTGCAGAGAAGGGCAGGGTCTGCAGGGCTCAGGAGCACATGGAATGGAAAAGCAGGAACAGGGGCTGATAAACTACTGGTGGGGGTCTGCCCTTTCTCTTGATGTGGCTGAGGATCAGGGTGTGGAGGAAGGGCCCTTATCATGTTATCTGGAAGGCCTGAGCTCCCCCCAAGATGTTCTGCAGCTATCACCCTCCCACCTAGCCTGGGAGCCTCCAGAAGGGCAGGGTTCCCACCTCTGCTGGTCTTTAAAATGCAGTGCATACTCAAAGCAAAATATAAATAGTAATTAATAATCACAGCAGCTGGGTGTGTGACAGGGACATCCTAAAGAATAAACACTGCAAGCGGAGACATCCCGGCATCTCATGGTCATGCAGCCACATGCCACGGGCCGCCAGTTACTGTGGATGGCGCCGATAAGCCCTCCCACCCATTCTCACCATTCTGACTGCTGCTTTTGCCTGCACCATGTTGGATGCCAGCTCTCCAGGCATGACTGGACCTTGCTCTGCATGCTGACAAAATCATGCGCTGCTCACAGCTGGCAGCTCCAAAAGGCAGCTTTGCCCATCGTGATGCTTCGTCTACACCCCATTGCCCTGGGGCTGGGTTAGCAGCCATTGCCCTTTGAGCAAAGGTTCATAACCCACAGCAATTCAAGCACAAAGTTCTCCAGCTACAGCTCGGGCTGTTGCCAGCACCATTCCTTTGTGCGCTGTGGTGGTGCAACAAAGCTGGAGCACTATGGCCAAGCTGGCCTTTTATCTCCCTGCTGGCTCCAGCGCCATAGGCCCATCCCAGGGTCTTGTGCCTGCTCATGGTTATAATCCTGTGGCACTGACCAGCTGGGAGGAGAGGAAAACACCTGAAACAAAATGACCCACACATTTGTGGAATCACTTGATATTTAGAAGTGAAATCCTAGAAATGTAAGACAATAAGCTCATGCTCAGTGAGAGGCAGCAAGTTCAAACCCAGTGACAGACAGGCTGATGCAGGTATTTTCTGATAATCAAACAAGATCCAAACAAGGCAAGCACAGCTGCACTTTCCTTGCTGGAACCCAACAAGGAGCCTACAATAAAACCATCCACAATAAAGAGAAAGCTTGGGCTTTTTGTTGCATTCAAGTTTTCTGGAAGTGTCAGCTGGAGACAGTCCTGTCACACAGGGTTCTCTATTGGTGCAGTAGCTCTTGAAGAAAATGGGCCAAGGGTAGCAAAGGAGGAAGCGCTGAGATGAAGGAGGAAAAGGCCACTATGCTTAGCTAAGGAGATTTTGTTACAGGGTGGAGAATGAAACAGCCAAAATGAAGGGAAGTGACAGGATGTTGAAGATTGTTTGGCTCAGGACAGAAAGTAACATTCTAATTGTTGTGACTGGGGAGTGCTCCAGGGAACGGCTCAAGAGAACTCAGGACAAAGGATCACGTAGCTGAAGATATCCTGGGAGGGAGGAAGACAGACCAAGGCTTTGCCACTGCCTGGAAAAACAGTCCTGCTTCACTGGAGGTAGTCCCCAGACCACCTTCCTCCTGTGGCACTCTGTGTCAGAGACCAGCACACTGGGTGGGCTGCCCCAGAGGACAGCCATTAACACATGCAAGGTCTCTCAAGTCCTTGGCACTTGTAGTGATGAGGCTGTTGCAGGGACTGAGACAGCATGCCTTAGCCTGGCATGAGTCACATTCAGTTGCTACTACTGAAAGGACATGGCAAGATTTGAAAGTAAGGTATTCATTCACTCCCTGTTCTGTCTGAGCTGTGTATCGGGCTGGACAGTCAGGCTGCACACAAGGCAGAGCTGAAGGAAGCCATCAGCTCTGTGGAAAGACACTGCCACTGCAGGAATAGAGACCCCAGTAACACAACAAGAGAATAACCAATGAGGCATGGCTACAGAGTTGGACTTCTCTGCCCTAGAACAAACATTGGGAATATCTCAGGAAACTGAGGTTTCTTAGATGGTATTTAGGAAATGCAATAAAAGCAAAACTCAGTATTATTAAATGGTCTGGGGTTAATAGTACCATGAATATACATACATGTAAATAGCATGGAGCACTGCCAGTGCAGCCCCGAGGCTTTGATCCTCCCCAAGGACCCAGATATGCCAAACAATTCGGTCTGGCTGGAGGGAGCTGCTGGGAGGGGGAAACATCTTTTGTGTTAACTCATCCCTAAGTATCTGTGCAACTGCAAAAAGAGCTGAGCATATAATTGCCAGAGAGACCTGTGAGGAGTGTGAGATTTTCTTATCATCTGGGGTGCTCTGCTCTGTCTCTGCACAGTGAATGGGGTCTGGAAGACAGTCTTGCTCACTGCTACCGGCCCACAGCCCTTTCCAAGGGGAAGAAAGCACTTGCCATTATCCAGCACCTGAAGAGAACATCCATTTCCTTCCCCATCGAGGTCAGACAGAAAACTTGTAGACAATAAACAGGCCAGAGAGTACAGGCCTGGAAACTGAAGTACCTGCCCCCACAGAAGAAACATAGCAATTCACTTTGGTACTGAGTTTTGACTGTCGATTGCACATGGAGGCCTGTCCTTCTCTGTACTCCCCTCCTGGGAGCATGCCTGCCAGGGACACAACCACCAAGCCAGTTGGGACAGGTTACCTTGCTTTAGGATCTCAATGGAGGTCAGTGGGCAGCAAAAATGGCACCTCTTGCCTGCATGAGATACCCCTCGACTGTACTAGCCTCCCTCAGCACCAAGCATACCAGTGCGGGTGTGGGCAGGCACTGGCATGGAGAAAAGGCACCCTGTGCTCCAGCACAAAGCCCCAGCCAGCCAGCTGGAAGTGCCTGCCCTCGCTTCCTGTAAACAGGGATTCCCTGCCGCCTTCCCCAGGCAAAGTCTTCATGTCCTAGGGAGCTAGAGGCAGTCTGGAGAGAGTGGCCTGGCCCTGGTGAGAAAGGGGAGAATGGAGTTGCAAATTTGGGTTCAGGCAGCTGAAACGACACGCCTGGCAAGGAGGGGGGAGTATGATGACGACAACGGTGCTTGGCCTCCCACACCACACACCTACTACCTCCCCCAGCCAGGCGGCAGGGGTCCCGGGGACCCTCCGGCCCACCCACACCGGCCACTGGAACTCTGGGGTGCTTGCTTAAGACAATATCCCAGTCAGCACTCGGGCAGCCCTTGACCCGGCAGACTGCGCGGGGCTCCCGCGGGACCCTGCTCACTCCCTCAGGCCCGAGGTGGAGGGCAGCAGGGGGCCAAGGGGCCCGGCGGCCACCCAGGGCCGTAGCCTTCTTGACTGGGCGCTCCGCGGGGCCGCCGCACCCGCCGCCGGACGCCCGGGCGCCCGGCGCCCCGACACGGCTCTCACGCGCCGCCCCAAGGTAGGGGAGGGCCGACAGCGCCGCGGGGCCGGACCGAGGGGACGCCGGTCCTGCCACGGGAAGGGGGCGGTCCCGGCGCCGCGCGGGCTCCGCCCCCCGCCCCTCCCAGCCAATCCCGGCGCTGTTGCTGGGGCCGGTCCGACCGCCTGACGTTGCCCGGGAGACGGCGGAACGTTGAAAACACACAAACCTGTTGACGTCGGTGCGTGGTTTCCGTGGAAACGGCCTGGCAACGTCATCACCCTCCCCCCTCCCTCCTCTCCCCGCCGGAGCTCGCAGGCGACGCAGGCGGCGGCGTCAGCCGCGGTGGGAGGGGCGGAGCTCCGTCGCCACGGCAGCGGCGAAGGGTGGGGCTCGGTCGCCACGGCAGCGGGAGCGGCTGTTGTTTGTTTGGGAGGCGGTGGCGGTGAGGCCTGATTGGGGCCCGCGGTCGCCCCGGCCCTCCTCGGGCGTCCTTCCTACGCGGCTGTCAGCGCCTGACCCGGCCCCGCCCCGCTCTGCGGGCGGGATACCCCTGCCCGCCTGGGCCGGGGGAGCTCCCGCGGGCAGAAAGCACCAGTCTGAGGCGTGGGTTAGCAGGGGTCCCTTCAGCCCGCAGTGCCAGCTGAAGCGGCCGCCTCTCAGGCTGCTGCTGACTGCTGGGCACCCTTGCTCGGCGCGCCAGGAGGGCAGGGTTTGGTAACCTGAGGAGGGAAACGGGCCCAGGGTTAAAAATAATCTTTCTGTAAACATAGAAACATAGAAATGTCTGGGTTGGAAGGGACCTCTAGAGGTCATCTAGTCCAACGCCCCTGCTGAGAGCAGGGACATCCTCAACTAAAGCAAGTTGCTCAAAGCTCTGTCAAGCCCCACCTTGAATGTCTCCAGGGATGGAAGGATTTACTTTTAACCTGGGTCAGCTGTACGGCCACAGCACTGGGGAGGCTGACTAGAGGTGCTAACAGCCCAGATGGAGGACGAGTCTGGGCCTGGGGCAAGCTGGGAGGGAGGGATTGGCAGTTAGTCAGTCAGATGGCCACGCTGCAGACACTGCTCCAAGAGGAGTGGGAATGAGTTCTTGCTGTGGGCATGGGTTGAGCACCTGTAGCACATGCGCCGTGGGTCTGCTGCGCTCATCATCTGGGGTGCTGACTGGGGTGTGTGTATGAAGCAGGTGTCCAGTAAACCTCAGACTTGTGGCCTTGAAAGAAAGACACCAAAAAGTGAATCACAGATGTTTTCTGGTCCATCTCCTGAAGAGCTGCCGGGTCCATCCCCTCCCTTCCTGGCATCATCCTCTGCAAAGTCTGCTCTGCCAAAATGGTGCAGCAGGCTGCCCTGGGTCAGCACTTGCTCCTGGTGACAGTGGCAGCAGTGCCTGGAAAAAGCCAGACAGACCAAATTCTCCTCCCTGTGAGCGAGGGCAGCAGGGGCTGCTCAGGAGAGTCCTGCTCCCAGCACCCTGCCTTCTCTCCAGCTGCTGGCCTTTGAGTGTGCTTTGGGTGTCTTTCCCCCTGACAGCAGCTTCCTCCCCTACAGTGCATGGGTGGGCTGAGGAGAGCTGTCTGGCTGATGGCAGGACCCACCAACTGGCATTTCCCCCTGTGCCAGGGCCAGGTGGATGGGTCACTCTGGTGGGAGGGCTCCCCTGAAACCCTTAGGACTGTCTTCACATCAGCGGTTGTACAAGTGCTGCTGGCAGACAGGAGAGGAGGGAACCTCGGGGCCGCCTCAACCTTGGCTGCTGCATCGAGTGCCTGCGGGGTGGGAACTCCCAATGCCTGTTCCCACTGCCGCCATCTGCTGAGGCCAGCAAACTGGAAACCAGCTGCTTGCCCAACCCTCGTCAGCAGTCAGGCCGTTGTCGTTGCTGTTTGCTTTACATCAGCTCTGTTTGGTTTGGCAGGCTGAGGGCAGCAGGTTCAATCTGGGTGATTTTATGAGGGCTGGTTCCTGTCCCACACCCCTTGTCGGTGAACAGGGTGTACATTGAGGATACCCTTGTCCTGCAGCCTGGGGGCAGGAAAGGGTGTGGCTGAAATTAGTGTTTGTTTCTCAAGGGCAAGCCTGAAGTGCCAGTGTTTGGGAAGGTAATCACTGGGCGTGAGAAAAGGCCTTCTGCATGATCACGGTAGCTCCTCTCATGCCACAGGTACCCAGTCACCTTCACTCAGGGACCACCGGCCAAGTAGGAAAGTGTGAGTGGGTGGCCAAAAAGCAGGGATCACACCCAGAGTCTGTCCAGCTGCAATGCAGGGCTCCTCTAAGTCACCTGCCAGGTAGACTGCAGCCAGTGGGAGGGATGTTCCACCAGGACATGTACCTTCCCACAGCCCGAACCCCAAGCAGCACCTACTACTGATGCCTAACACACAGAGGGTTCTCCATTTCCATCTGAGATGCATCTTGTCCAGGCAGCTGATATCCATGGTAGGCTTCTCCTCCACATTTCACACTGAAATGAGAAAGGAAAAATGTCACTAGTTAATTGTGATGCTTCCCTTTTCCCAGGACAGGCTATCTGCTCCTTGGCCCCTTCCCATCCCAAAGTGTAGGCAACAGGGCTGCTGGCAGTCACAGTCACAGCTCCTGGGCTGCAGGGGGCCAGAGGGGACAGTTAGCTCAGTATTATTCTCCTCACTAGCTCCTGCCTCATCTCAGTCAACAGGGCAGCCCTTGTGCCCCATCCTGCTGGCCAGTGACTCTGCCAGAGCTGGGGTGTCCCCCTCCGTTTGCCACAGGATCTCACGTGTGGGGAAGGAGCAGCAGGGCAGAGGACAGAGTTCAACATGCACAGCAGCAGTTGAAGTTACCTCCACCCAGCCCTGCCCTGGCTGCTCCTTTCCAAACCCACCCTGCCCCATGGCACATGGGCCCAGATGAGCGGTGATATGGGGTGAGACTAAGTGACTGGAGATTTAGAGGGGGCGGTCACACAACCCTGTGTTGCTCCTGGTCCCCTCCCACCTGAGTATTTCTCTCGTGCTGGCTGTAGGGGCACACAGCCATGTGGCAAGCCAGTTCAGAGAGATGACCTGTCTGGAAACAGAGAATTTTGTTTCCGAAGGTTGGAGGTCAGCTCTGGCCGCTTGCTGCTCAGGCTTGCTGTGGGCTGAGTTGCTGCCGGTGTCCCCTCCCCACTGGGGGACCCCATTCCCACTCCTTGCCAGGTGCAGCTCTCAGCCACGGAGTAAGAAGCCACCTTTTGTGCTCCCCCATCAGGAAACCCTTTGCTGCTTTTCGTCAATCAATCCTCCTGGTTTAGCAAGGTGAAATGGCTGGGAACAACATCAGGAGTCAGCAGCTGAACAGGGAGAAGGCTGGGTCTCATGCCAGAAGGAGTGGGAAAAGCCAGCTTACAGCAGCTCAGCTCAGACTGCTGCAGAACTGCAATTTAGGCAGCTAGGCACTTGCCTGTGCCGACACAGTACAGGGTGCAGTCCCAGCAGCTGCCCAACTCCCTCTACATCAGCTGATCCAAATCTGGAAGGAGCAGCCAGATTTGGCTCCAGAGCTGAGCCAGGGTGCACAGTGCTGCTCTGTAGCCTTGTGGTGAGCTGTGCTGGCAGATGACTAACCCCTGGAAAACAAAAGATGGTGGCTTTTCTGACAGATCAACTCCTGGGTCTGGATTGCCAAGCAGCTGTGTATAGTGTTGCACTGGCATAACAGGGAGGATGCATGAATGCCAAGGGGTTGGGATTGCCTAGACTGCTTCAAACAACACTGGCACCAAAAAAAGTGTAACTGTGGCCACACAGATGACCCTGAGCCAATACGACTCCAGTTAACTTCAGAGCCTTTGCAAATCCAAGACTGGAACAAGCCCTTACTGAATTGTCTCATTAGGATAGGCTGAGAGCTGGAGCAGGAGGGCTTGTGGGGAAAGGGGTCATCACCTGTCCTTTTACACAATATTTGAATGCATTTGCATTTTCCTGCAGAACTGAGGGGAGTAGTGATTGGCTGCTCTCCCATTCCAGCTTATCCCAAGTCCATAACATTTGCATTTCTTGAAGCATTTTAATTTCTTTGCACATTTCTTGGTCGCTCTGGTGCCGGTTCTGGTGAGTTTAGTGGCCTCTGCCCTCTGGGCAGCATTCACAGCAAGGTGCATCCACAAACCTCTCCTCTTTCTTCACCCCGAATGCATGCTGCCTGGCCAGCACTACAAGGGCTTACAGAGCTGCTGCACTCCCCATGCAAATCCTTTCCTTCCACATGCACTGAATTCACCCACATAATCTTCAGTATGCTCCCCTGTATCCCAGGCTGGGCTACAATCATCCTCTCAGCACTGATTATCCTCTTCCTCCCCAGCAAGCAGGAGGGATCTGGAGCTCACTGCTCACTGTGATCAGACTGTTGTGAAACTGTTTAACTTCCTATGGGAGTGGCAGCCCTTGCCTGTCAGCCTGTGCCTGGCGCTCACAATGCCTCCAGCACTCACAGACTGGCTTCCTTCTCCCTGACGTGCGCACATGCACACTCCTGCACACACACCCCATCCTCCTCTTGCATGCCTTCTGTGCCCGCCGATTTCCCAGGGGCCTGCCCTGGGGATCATGCTGGCAAAGGGGATGCAATGGCCTGCTGGGAGGTCAGGGATCCCAGTGCCAATGGGGGATGCATGAGGAAGAGGGATATGGGGCCTGACAGCAAGACCTGGAGGAGGCAGCATTACTACCCCAACCAGCAGCTCCCTGGGTGGGTAGGTGGTGGTTGTACATGGACCACAGTCCCCTTGCCCAGTGGGTTATCCCACACTCAGCAGTGTCTCCTTGCAGGAGGACATGTGGCAGACATGGGAACTCAGGCAGGCACATGCCCAGAGGGAGGATGTCGATGCCGTGGCCAATGCAGAGGCTCAGCAGTGTTCCCAAGGGGTGACTCTTTAGGAAGTGGGTGCGTCCTGCCGGTGCTGCCACAGGAGGCCCAGCGGGAACTGCGTGGGAGCAAGGAGAGCCAGGGAGAGGGCTGGGCCCTGGCCTGACCCCCAGTCATTAGGGAGAAGGTGGCTTTAACATGAGTCAGCAGCACAGGGTAAGCAGGACCCAGAGAGTGGAGTAGCACAGAGTTGCCAATCAGAATCATGATACATACTAATTACTTTAGCTTCCAAATCCATGTTGCACTATTAAACTTGCTTGCTTGAACGATAAACACAAGCAAGAGGCATTCCCCAAAACTTTCTCCAGGCAGTAGGCTCCAGCGCCTAACTAAGATGCTGGCAGACCCTGCCCGTGCCAGACAGAGGAGGGAGTCCCATTCATGCTGCCTCCTGCCAAAAATTCCCAAACCAGCAAGCCCGAGGCACTGGAGCATCACTGGTGAAGCCACTGCTTGGGAGGGCCAGGCACAGAGGAGCCACAGACCCTGTGGGTGAAGACTCCTGCGTAACGCCTCTGCTCCCAGCAGTTGGGAAATAGCTATTGCGTGGAGGCTGGGCGCTGTGGTCAGCTAGCACAAGACAGAATTGCCGCCAGCCGCTTACCACATTGTGCTTTACGTGCAGGAGGTCAGACCACAGAGCAGTCCCTGGGATCTCACAAAGGCTCACTCAAGTGTCAGACTGAGAAACCCTAGAGCACCAGGGAGTGAGGGTAGGAGCCCCCTACATTCCTTACACTCCATGGTGTCCCCCAACACACTGCCCAACTCCTAGCATTGGGTGCTGGGCTAGCCCTGACAGGCTCCTCCGTGGCCCCACTGGCCTCCCCCACACTCCCAGAGGTCCCACAGGGAGAACAATCTCTTGCTGCTGCCCTGATGCTCTTGCTGTGGCTGCTGGTGCTGCCACCTAATGGAGCCGCTCCTCTGGACCGGGTGAGATGAAAGCAGCAGTACTCTACACTGTCAGGCCAAAGCTTGCACACTGTGGGCAGCCTGCCACTCGGCTGTGCCCATGGCCACCCTGGAAGGGAGCACGTGTAATGTGTAGGTGCTGGAACAGATGAAACCCCTGAGTGCAAGTAACACCTCATGGCAAGGTAGATACCTGGTCATCTCCCTCTGTAGATGGTTGCCTTTAATTCTCGTTGGCACAGTCTCTGTATGCGCGCACATATGGCACACCTGGCCCATGCGGCTGCCACACGCGTGGAGGTCTCAGCTGCTAGGAGCAAGCATCTGAGCCACTGGTTCATGGCATCTGAGACAGAGAAAGCGAAGCAGCTCCCGAGTGATGCAGGTCATGGCAGGATGCTTTATATAACCCACAGTCACAGAGAAAACCAAAATAGCTGCCTCCCTGCTGCTCAGTTCGTCTCTTCCATCAAACATGGATAAAATTAGAGCAGGCGGTGACGTGCACCTACGTCTGCGCAGGGACTCCAGGGAGACGGAAGGAGCCGGCTCAGGGCTCTGCCATTAGCAGCACAGCCTGCCAGAGCTTTCAAGTAAAATCCGTCAGTTAGGCTGGTGTACGGCCACAGGGGATAGATGTGTGGAAGAGGAGGAGGAGGCGGTGTCGGGGGGCACGGCTACTGAAGGTGTTCGGGGACCACTCCACACGTCGTCGCTGCCTTTTGGCAATGCGGGCAAAGCACTCCCATTCCAGATGGGGTTCAGCTGACCCTCTTGCTTTCCCAGTGCGGACACTGCAGGGGTTGGAGCAGAGCTTCTCCGAAGGCTGAGCTCTGGACTGACACATCTCAGAGGGCTGAGCCCTCGAGCAAGGGAGTGCCAAAGCAGAAATAATTCTGCCAGAGCTTTTGAGCAAACATGCCTCTGTGGGCTGGGACCCAAAGCTTCTTTCTGTCCCTTGGGAGGTCACCTGCAAAGCTGGTCTGCTCCCTACATCTCTGCTGACTTTGCAACCTGGTGTAGCCCTGGGCTACGTAGTAGTGGAGAGTGGTGGAAAGCTGATTCAGAAAACACTGAATGGAGACTCAGAGCCCTTTAAGAAAAAAAAAAAAAAAATCAGGAAAAAAGAGACAGGACAAAAGGCTAGGCTAGAAGCTGGAGAACAGTGACCTGCATTGCTGTACAGACACACAGAGAAGGTCTGAGACTTTCCTGGGTAACATGAAAATCTGCAATTGCTCAAAGTCTGAATACTAGGTAAAATTTGTGTGCATTGTGAAAGTGCATGCAGATGGAGGTGTCTAACTTCAGCTCCTTTTTCTGGATGCATTTGCTTTGATTTTTATTGTCTGGTTTACTAGGCTGAACAGAGGAGAGGGAGCCAGGAATGCAGTTGTCTGCTATGCTGTGACATTGCCCCAGTCTCTGACCTTGGGCACAACTTTCCCTGATGTCCGTGTGTCTGCATGGATGCTTTGGTGTACTATCCTCTTCTCTGGGGCTAATGGTCTCCATCCTCGTTCAGCTGACAGGATAAGGCTTTGGGAAGGTGAATTAGTATTTGTTAAACACCAAAGATGGTGAGAGCCCTGGAGAAATTCTCTACATTGATTTTTGTTTATGAATAAGAAACACACACACACACTCACACACACACACACACACACACACAAAAAAAAAGTTTAACACAGCTTTCCTGGTCTGAGAGACATGTACACACTGAGGAAGGTAATTTATGCCCTGTCCCCTGGAGTTCTGCCACCTTCCCTCTCCACCTCTGTCACACGACAGTGCTGGATACCTCTACTCTTAGAGACGTGTCTCAGATCCCAGCCAGCTCCTGGAGACAGGAATCACAGATACACATAGCAGCACGGCAGGAGGTGAGCTAGGAAGCCACAGAAGCAGGTCCTCAAATTGGGCTTGAAAAAAAAAAACAAAACCAAAACCACACAGAGCAAATAAATTCTGTTCATCTCCCCCACAAGTTCCTGGAGTTGAATAGCTTGACAGGGGAGAAGTGGTCAGATGAGAGGAAGATGTCATGCCATGGGGCCCCTCCTTGCTCAATCCTGCCCTCAGACTGCTGAGGCCACCTGGAATTTGCTTGCACTTCTTTGGGGATATTGTTCACCAAATATCCATCAATGCCTGTTATCTCTACAATTTCTGAGGAATTGTCCTGAAATCCAAAAGTCGACCATACAGTGCAGAACAACTAGCATGTCCCTGCATCTTCTGTTATCTCCTTCTCGTTTGGCCCATGATAAGGCTATGGGACATGTGCACACGCACAGCAGACCAGAGTACCTGAAGTGGCACAGGTTGGTTTTGCATATTCAGGGAGGTAGCTCAGAAAGGCTGTTTGAGAATCAAAAGGCTTCAAGTGACTGTACAGCCAAATCCAACTTTCTCTGGGTTGGTACCAAAGTCCGTGTGACTCCTCCCAGCCACAAACATCTGCAGGTGCAGCTACACAACCCAGTCCTTGCACCCCTCCAATGCTCCTTGAAGCAGCCTCCTGTCTGATGCTGCCCACACCACTGACTCTATGTGCAGGCAGACTCCTCTGGTGCTGGCTGGGCAGGGAGCATTCAGCCCATGGTTGCCCATGCTACTAGGAAATCACTGGTTTATTAGTAGCAGATAGCATCTGAGAGTGCAGAGAAGACAGACATGGAAGGGACAAGCAAATATGGGACAGGCCAGAAGGGCCCACAAAACATGTCCTTTCCCCACAAGCTACAAATCACCTCTCCTTGGACCATGCTGGCTATTGCTGAAGAGTTACGAGACACCAAAAGCAGGTGAGGCAGACGTGGACCAGCTGCTAGGAAAATGCAGAGAGGGTTCTAGGAAAGTGCAGAGAGAGTTGCAGTGCTCAACGGCACAGAATGGAGGGAGCCTTTAGTACTCACACCTCGCCCATGTCCTCTCCTGCACTCCACCTCCTGAGTGGAAGAAGTAACACACGAAAATTCAGTATCAGGTGTATTTGTTTCAGACAAGGGCATGTGAGTGCTATGATACAGTCTGGGATTCCACCAAGGCTGTTGGAGGACTGGTTTTTACTATCAGGATTTCTGCTGGGATGAGATGAATGGAGAGCAGGATTAATTTGCAATCCCTTTTACGTCACTTAATGGAAGATTTAATGACTGGGATTTCCCTCTGGTTATCCTGGGAGAATTGGAGCTCATTTTCCAAGCTCTTGCCCAGCATCAGGCAAGGACCCATTCTCAGGCTGTTTGAGTCTCTTTAGAAGATGTCAGGGTTAAAAATTGTTTCCCATAAGCAGTAGCAAGGAACAGCCTGACACAACTATGGTCTGAAAAGGATACTTACAACAGGAGCATCTTTTTCCTCAAAGCCTCAGCACATTGCTCTTTCATAACTGTTCTGCAGCCCAAAATAACCTGTCCTGGCAGCTGGTGTTACTTGCATAAAGAGGAAGCTGAGTCTCTCAATGAGGTCAAAGGGAAGAGCACCCTGTCTAGACTAACATCCCTGGGGATTTCAATCCCCGCCTCCTGGAAATCCCCCTGGTCCAGAATTGCCCCAGTGAGTCAGAGCCACTTGCACAAAGCCAGCACCTAGACAAACTCCAGAGCTATCGTACCACTCTGACACCTCTCCTGTGGCCTGCTCCTCTTGGGAAGGCTTCTGCAGGCCAAAGGAAATTTCCATATTACTCTTACACTTCATCCTTATCAGCTCTTCCTAACCTTACTGCAGGATGGATGAGAACTTGTGATTGCACATCCTATCCATCCTTGTTGGGTTTTATGTTTTCTCCATCTAGCAGGCTTGCTTTGTGCTGCTGACTAAAAGGCCTCTCTACTAACTTTCTCACGTATCAGATGTTGCAAGCAGGGATCAGACATGTCTTTGGTACTCACTAAGCCCAATGCACCAGCAAGGCTTGCAAGGCCCACCTGTGTTTGGTATGAAGTGACTTCGTGCCTGTGGCCAGCAGTGAGAAAACCAGTATCCCTGAGGTACATCTTCCCTGGATTTTGGTGGGCCTCCTGCACCCCTCACCCAGCCTGGTGGCTCAGTTTGCCCTTGCAGAAGGAACTTGGCAATGCAGAAGTTGTCCATCTGCACCAAGTGGCTGTGGAGGCTGTGGTTTGGGTGATCCATTCAGCCCTGCAGAAGTCTTGCTGTAGAGAAGTTATTAATATTCCTACTGCCCACGTGCCATGCTGACTAGCTTCCAGGGGTAAGTGTTCTCCTCATGTGCCTGTAGAGAGAGGGGACTTCCCAAGCCTAACTCAATGCTTCCTATTCCTGCTTTCTTACACACCAATCTCTGCCGAGGCTATGAATATGTCCTGCTGAATCAGTGTTCATACAGCCAACTTCCCCTTTTCACAAGGGGAAATATTTATAATCTAACACTCAAGCCACCACACAGTGCAGCTGGTGGAAGACATCCGATAAACATCCCATCTAACTGCTGCCTTTGCTGCCAAACCTCCTCCCAATAGTTGGCAACTCGCGCAGCATTCAACCGTGCTGTTGTTGATATAAAAGAGGTAATACTCATTAAGTGGTCTGTTAGATGCCGACCACTCTGATGAGTTGCACGAAGGAATGTTCTTCATGTAAATCTTCAAATAATCAGAAAGGCTGTTCTGAGCTAAAAAAAAATCACATCAGTCTAGAAGAATTCATTAAATTGTATTCAATGGAGAAGCTGGCTTGGTACTCTCCATTGCATCTAGCGTGAAGATATCTTTGAAAGATAAAGCGTCCCTGTGCATAAATGCCTGTTTATTGCCAGGTGATATGAGGATAATAGAATTCGGAAATAATGGATCCATAGCTACATCTGAGATTAATTTTGTGTTTAAAATAGGGATTTGATCTCTATCCTGTCTTGGATTTCCCTCCCCAGTGTTCTTGCACTTACTTGCAATGTATAAAAGGGCTTGTCTATGTATAAGGTCTGAGAACAGAGAGGTACAAATGTTAAATAGCTGAGAAGATAAAAATAATTAAAATTAGCCCTCAAAGAAATACAGCCTCTAGTAACAAACCTTTTTTTGACATTTAATCGTCACGATAGTAGAATAATAAAAAGACTTCAGGCTTCCTACACAGCAAAAGCTTACAGCTATCACGTGCAAAGCCTACACAAGAATATTCATTTTTTAATTCCTAGGTATTTTTCACATTATTTTTGACATGTGAAAGTCTCTCTAGATGGTTACATTAAGAATTCAGGTCAGATTTTTTTTTTTTTTTTAAATCTGACTAAAGTCACAGCTCATCTTAACTAAGGATTGTTTGGAAGAGTTGCAATTAAACACACTCATGCACAAGGCTCTCCTCATACCTCCTCACGTATTTCTCTTAGTCACTCTCTCCCCACAGCTTGGGCAGCCATCTTCCTTGAGAGCAAATTTGGCTACATTTCCATCAGATATGTCCTCCAACCAGAGGACAAGTTTTGTGACAGATGAGCTTTCAGTTATGAAACACTGAAATTGATTTAAGGAAATACATTGGTCAGCAAGTCTGGAAAGCATTTAATTCAACAATTCAGCAATATTAAAAAGCATCAAAATTTATGTGGCTAGTAGAAACATCCAGATTTTTAAATGTTAGTGTATGTTTTAAAAAGGATGTGTATGTTTTAGAAAGGATAGTGAGTCCTGGACATCTCTAACTATAAACATTTGATGCTGGAGTAAATATATCCTATCTTTCTGGCTTCTCCATTCTCCTATGTCATGTCCATCACTAGCCATTATTGGAGAGAGTACAGCAGTGGAGCCGGTCTGGGGGGTCTGGGATCTGGTCTGAGGGGTCTGGGATCTGGTCTGGGGGGTCTGAGAGCTGGTCTGGAGGTCCACAGCAGTTGACAGGGATGAGCTGAGTGAGGACTCCACCTGATCTGCAGGGAGGTGGACGTAGCATGGCCAAGCACCTCTTATTTAAGGCGCTGTTCATTATAGGTTGACTTTACCTCTCTGTTTCACTCATTTGCTTCATGGGTGAGGGGACTTGTACAGAGCAGCAATACACAATATAACTGCTGATTATACCTCAAATTAATCAAAAATTCAGTCTGAAGAAACCTGGGGTGGGATTTACCTCACCAGATTTAGATACCTGGTTCATGGCAAGATGACCTTTTCTCTAGAATAACCCCTTTCTCTCCATCACATAGAAAGGGGATGCAGCCTCTACACTCCATCAGATTTAGAGATGGGCATTTGATCAGATGGATCTCGACTCTAGTCTTTTAAGAAAAAATAACTGTAAAGTTATGCCCCAAACCTTGAAACGTACTCTCTTTTGTGTTATCCTGAGCCTGCACTGCATTTCACAACTGGAAGACTTAACACTGGAGAGTGTACCTGTTAAGACATGATACCTCAAGCCTCTATGTGTTTAGGTAACAAAATTGCACGCAACCTTGTGTAGAGTTTCTTGAAAGCCTATGTAAACAACAGTTTCTTATCCTCCCTGAGCAGAGGCATGTTTATTGCAGAGGTCGGAGGAGGACAGGACAGGGGATGGGGGTTTGAGAGAAGCTAATAAGCCAGCTGCTTCTTGCAGAGGGTGGAAGTTTCTAGGAGGACTCCTTACTGGTGTTTGCTGGAAAGTTCATCCTGATGCAGCTGCTGGTGAGCGGAGAGGCTACTGGGCCTGTGCTGTCTGGGGAGCTTGCATGGTGCACACTGCTGGGGCCATGGGAGAAACAAGGCTTTGCTTGAAGCTGCCTGTTGGGAGTGGAACAGGGAACTGGCTCCCCTTGAGCTTTAGAAGGGCAGTAGGTAAAAGTTGATGGGAAGTGGGAGATTTCCTCAAAAATCTAGTAGTTGAGCTTCACAATCCTCCCAGGCTACTGCTTAAAAGTAAAACACCTACCTGGCATCAGGCAAAGTACTGGGGAGAGCTGAAAGAAGCATTGTGAACGCTCTCTTCCTCAAAGTATTTTGTGTGTGATTGAACCTGGGTTATATTTGACTAAGAATGTTTCATTTCCCTAAATGAACTCACATTTTAGGTTAAATCCCATACACTTAATTTCAAGCAAAACCAAATCACATATATTCAGGATTTTTAATTACTTTAGGTAGAAATAACTTCAGTCACTGTGTGAAATGGAAAATATATATATAAATAGATTATAACAGTAGTTTGCCTTCTCAAAGAAATTACCTTATATGATTCTTGACGTCTGAAAGTTATTTTGCTTCATGCATCTTGTCCAAACACTATATATTTTAGCTATATGGTGACCACACAGTACCTGGGGTCTCTGGGCAGATTAGAGGGGAGGCAGAGCAGCGTGATGATGTTTTATGGCTGTTTAACCACTGATTTATTTTTAGTTGATTGAATAACATTGTTATCTGGATTGTGATCACAATGGTGAATTATATGCCAGCAATGAGTTCAAATATAGCCCCTTAAAAGAAGAGGCCTTGCACTTTCCAGAACTGGCTGAATAATTTTGTATGGTTATTAAAAACAGCAATTAGCATCATAAAGCATATGTAGTTTTTATAGAAGTTTCTCAGTAGCTTGTAGTGGATTGCTGGGTTGCAAGGCAGAATGCAAAAGGATTAGAGCATAAAAGTAACTCTAGAATAGTTTTTAAGTAGAAAATGGTTTCAACTTTTTATTGTCTAAAAGAAGAAGATGCAAAAATGTCACAGCAGCTGATGCAGAAACAGTAAAAAAAAAAAAAAAAAGTCTAATTACATCATTCACACACATTGTTTCATGGAGACAGCAAATAAGTGTGGTTTTCTGCCATTTACCATAGATAAAAGATACATTTCGGTATGGCAAAAATTGACTACTGCCAACACTCTGCAAAATTCTTTGTCAGTTGGGAAAAAAAATAAGAAAATTGTTGGGAAAGGGCATATTTTTCTCAGTGGCCATTGCTGCCTCAAACTGCAGAGATACCCAAAGGTTTCCATTGCTCCTTTGTTAACACTGAGCTGAAGCTAAATAATTAATTGTTCTCTTCCTCATTTTCAAGACAGCAACAAAACAGCGCTAGGGATATTTGGAAATATAAAAGGTATACACAAAATGATATAAATTCTGGCAATATATCATGATTGGCAGATAGGGTACTATTTACTTTGGGGATACACCCATTTTTGTCTATGGATTAGTGGCAGTGAGAATGAATACCTACTTCCAGCTAATTGTTGAGCTCCCACAATGCTTAAGACAGCAGAAAAGGCTAAAATAGGTTATCCCTTCATCTGGCAAGTTGTGTAACAAGTTACCAACCTCTCCTCCTCTGTTAAGTGTTTCAGAATTACAGGAAGCATTTCATTTTGTCAGCCTCTACTATGTGGAAACATTAAGGCATGTCCCTGCAAGACTGTTATTTCTAAACCTGCAGCTGGAATGATCTTAAAATGTTTTCCCTCTGCTAAAAGTTACTTCGCACACTCAAAGAAGATTGCCCCGCTGCATGTGTTTAATGTGATAATGTGTGTTTTAAAGAGTAAAAAGCTGGGGATTGTGAAGAGACTCAGAACAGCTCCATACTATTTTCTTTCACAACACACTAAAGCACTAAAGCATCTCTGATGGGATTTTATATTTAGATCCGAACTTGCCTGTGCAGTGGTTTCTAACATAATGCATCCACACAAGAGAAAGCTAGAGAAGAAATTGGGGGATAAATTTGTCAGTCATAAGTCTAAAAATGTACTGTTGCAAAGTGGCTACAATAGGAAGGGATTGTAGTCATTTATTTGCTGTTTGATGGTTGACTTCACAAATTGATTTTAGAAAATGAGACTACCTTAACATGAATGATCCACTTTCTCTGATATTTGCCCTGGAAAAGAAGGCATTATTGAATGTCTTAAAAGTGCTTGAAGGCTGGGTGTATATCATTGGTATGAGGAATGTTCTGCACAGAGAGATTTCTGCTGTGCACGTTTCCTCAGGAATTCTCTGGTGCATTTCATATCTTCAGATTCTAGTAATCTATGTTTCTTAAAGCTTGTGAAATAACAGCTATTTCTGCCTTAAGTTCTGCAATGGAAAGAATGTTTTAGTTGTGCAAATACACTTTGACATATTGTAGAAAGAGCTAAATATTTATTTTGTTACATTTCAAAATAATTTAATTGTCCAAGTAAGGAAAGGTTTGTGAACCAATCAGAGAAATAAAGATGTATTGAAATGTGCAACAAATGACCGTAAATCCCATTTCAAAAATAGACTGGAGCTAAAAGTAATGAACTGAGTATTTGAGCAGAGTCAACCTTCACTTGAAAGATACATGCTCTGCTAAGGAAAATTGTGTTTTCTTAAAAAGCCATTTGCATGAAGGGCAAAGGCCTAGTGTTGGGAGGGCTATTTTTTTGAGGGTTCTCTTTTTTTCCCTCCAAGCAAGGGGGTCACTCCATCGCTCTACAGTTGGGCTTAGTTTCTGTTCCTTCATACGGAGGGCTTCATTGTATTCTCTCAGAAAATAAGAGCCCAACGGTGTGAAAGCACAGTAATGTTCTTTAAATGCTCTGGCCATGACATGGCCTGTCTTGATTTGCACGTGAACATCCAGACATTAAGTTTGTTGCTTTAAGCCTCTTAAGATTGAGGTTTGTACGGATTGTTAGTTACTGCTTTTCATTAAAGACATAGAATCATGGAATGGTAGGGGTTGGAAGGGACCTCTGGAGATCATTGAGTCCAGACCCACTGGATGCAGGATCACCCAGGGCAGGCCACACAGGAACACATTCAGGTGGGTCTTGAAAGTCTCCAGAGAAGGAGAATCCACACTCTCCTTAGGGAAATGTTTTGCCCAGAAAGAGGACCAGTGGTGTTTAAGAAATAGAAGGGAAACACCGGTGTAATTTTTTTTACTTGTGCTAATAGAAATAAAAGAGCTTTTTTACTGTCTAGCAGCATTACCACCTGCTTCTTTCTTCCTGCCTTTCCTTAAATCTCAGTACACCCAAGTATTTGCAGCTGATCCCAGGAGGTGACCGCAGATGTGGTGGTCATAACCAGACACCCAGGAAGTCTTCCTCCTCCCTGTCTCCCTGTGCGAAGGCAGGCTTACGGCACAGGGCACGTCGTTTCTCCCACCGGTGCACGTTCTCCGCGGCAATGCCGGCCGCTGGGTTCCTGCGGCAGGGCCAGCGCCGCAGTCCGGCAGGGAGCCTGGGGGTGTGGGGCCAGGGGAAGCAGCGCTCCAAGGCTGGTTGCTGGGTTACTTAATGTTGTGCTTCAAAAGAGTAAAACAGACCAAGAAAAAAGGAGGGGGGGAGGAAAAAAAAAAAAAAAAAAAAAAAAAAAAGCGTACGCTGGAAAGGGAGAGGAAAAAAAAAATCCTTTGAGTATCTTTAAAAATCATACTTTATTTGCTGTCAAAACAAACTCGCATACTTCTGCCGCTATCATGTGGTATTTTTTGGTTGCTGATGCAAAGAAGCGAGACATCTGATAAAAGTAAATTTTCTTGGCTGAGGAAGGGAAGAGGGAAATTATGCAGAAATGTAAAGAAACCTGTAAATTAAACGGCAAGTGCATCTCCCAGCAAAGAACTCAAGCGCATGGAAGTGTCTAGGGAATTCAGACTACTCAGTAGGCTTCTCCGCCTCAGAGAACGGTTTGATTTGTTGTAATTTTTCAATTCTTTAATGAAAGAAATTATTATTAATAATCCTTACCGCCCATCATCAATGAATTAATGCCATTAATCATATATTTGATAATTAAATATCCCACTCGTCCCCAAGGGACAAGCTGCAGTACCCGAGTCCAGCAGATCTGCACCTTGAGGAGTTGGAGGAGGCGGTCAGGGGGGCGCGGAACAAACACACATTCCCCCCTCCGCACTTACGCGCGACTCGTGCGACGACGCTCCCGCATCCCGCCGCACGCAGCCCCGCCCCGCCCCCACCGTGACGCAAGCGGTGGCGTTGGTCACGTGTGGCGGAGGCGGAGGCCTGGCCCGCCGCACCCGGAGCCGCCGCCATGCCGCTGCCCGGCCGCCCCCGCCTCGGGCAGGCCCCGCTTCTGGCGCTGCTGCTGCTGCTGCTGGTGGGCCCGGCGCGGCCCATCTCCTTCCAGCTGCCGGGCAAGGCGCGGAAGTGCCTGCGGGAGGAGATCCACCGCGACACGCTGGTCACGGGCGAGTACGAGATAGGCGCCCCACCAGGCTCCTCCACCGGACCCTCCGCCAATCTCAAGGTGTGACCGCGGCGGCACCCGACGGGCTGGGGCTTGGGGGGGGGCGGCGGGGAAGGGGGGT
>JANHGN010022311.1:0-22752 GCA_024605025.1 Megaceryle maxima | reverse complement strand
GGGGGAGGGGGCAGGAGGAGGAGGAGGGCGGGGAGGCGAAGGCTGTCGGCAAATCGCCCCCCCACCGCCCCGGTCGGGGAGAGGCGGAGGGCGGGCAGCAGCCGGGGGCCGGCTCGGGCCCCCCCGGAGGGAGGCGGGGAAGGCGACGGGGGCGGTGCACGGAGCTCCCGGTGTCCCGCCGAGCTCCCACCGGCTCGGCCCGGCCCGGCTCCAGCCCCGAGCAGCCCCGAACCCCGGCGGGCACCCAGCAGGTGAGTCCCGGGCACGGAGAGCGGGGAAGAGCCGCGGGACGGGGGGGATTCCCCGCAATTCATCGTCATTAATCACCGCCCCGGGGGCGGGCGGGCCGGCAACGGCGTCCCGGAGCCGTGGGGACCCGCCGGTGCGGAGGGTGCGGAGTAGGAAAGACGAGGAGCAGGCGGGGGGGCGTGGGGAGCAGGGGGAGCAGGGGTGGGTGGGTGCATGCGGAGCAGGAGTGGGTGGGTGCAGGGGGAGCAGGGGTGGGTGCAGGCGGTACCGGGCCAGGAGAGCCAGGAGGCAGCGGAAACGAGCTGGGAGGTGCGGGGCTTGTGCAGGAGGTGCGGGGCAGGGGAGCTGGGGTACAGGCAGGGAACATCTGGAGGGTGCGAGGAGAGCCCAGTGCAGGCAGGGCAGAGGCAGGGCCGCCGGTCACAAGGGTCCCCGATTGCGGTGCATGGGGACGAAGGCGCAGGGATGCTGGATCCCAGTGTGTCGGCTCTGTCGCGACTCCCGGCTCCTGCCTGCAGCCCTGCCTTGCCTCGTGGCAGGAAGCAGGCAGGAGGAGGCCAGGCTGGGGTGACCTGCAGGGCCTGGGTCACCCTGGGGATCTGCACGGGACTGGGAGATCAAACAGGAGGGAGCTAGACCATCCCGGGACAGGGTGTCTGCACAGGAGGCACCCGTCTCTGCTCTGGGGCACCCCAGCCTCTGCGTTTCTGGAGGTTTGAAGTAAATCTCTGTGCTGGGGTTGGACTGAACTTGATGACGCTGGGGATGCTGGGGCTTGCCCTGTGTGCTTGGGCTGGGTGTGGAGTAGGTGAGGAATCCAGCTGTGAATGGGGGGCACACTGATCCCCAAAACCTGCCCAAGCCATGGCTGAGCGGGTCAGCATCAACTCTGTGCTGGTGGCTTTGCAGTGCCCACCACGTGCCTGTCCCAATCTCTTTCCCTTGTAGGCAGCCGTGTTGGCCCTGAACCGCTGCTGTGGGCACCATGAGGGGTCTGTGGGCCCTGGCACTCGCTGGGCTCGTCAGTGCCTGCCAGGGGAAGGAGCTGCTGGTGGCAGAAGGTAAGGGGCACCAGGAGCAAGGGCTTGGGGTCTGCACAGCAGCAGCCCCCTCTTTGCCTGTCCCTGGGCAGAGGAGGGGAGGGCTAGGACAGACCCAGGGACTGCAGGGCAGAGGTGGCCAGGTGACACCGTGAGCCGTGCCAGGTCCCCACGTGCTAAGACCATGCACTGGTGGCCAGAGCGGCAGCTGTGGATGTCAGCTCCACGTTGAGCGCCGGCCATCCCGGCTTTGGGGCTTTGCTCAGCATCCCGTGCAGGCAGGGGGCCAGGGAGAGCCGAGTGAGCCCTGCCGCAGAGATCCAGCCCGGGGACACCCCGCCATCGCCCCCGCACTGGCCAAGTGCTGGGAATGTCCCACGGCCCAGGCTATGGTCACGGAGAGAGCGAGCTTGGCCGTGCTCCGGCCACCAGGCGCTCACCGCCAGCTGGCAATGACAGCAGCGCAGGCAGGAGCTGGGTCTGAGCAGGGGCTGCTCTGTAGGTGAGCCAGGACCTCTTGGTGCAGCAGCGAGGGTGCACTGAGCTCCCGAGGGGGTTTTGGCCTCTATCTGGAAGGTGGGAAGAGGTTTGGTCGTGTTGCACGCCAACGGTGGAGGGCTCAGGGCTGTCTCCATGCAGCTGGGGACAGGGGGACTGAGCCTATGGACCGTCGAGGTCCCCCTGGCTGTGGTGCTGCTGTGAGTGGTCCGGCTCAGGGTGAGCTCAAAGCGGATGGTGGGGAGGAGCTGCTGGCAGCGAAGCGCTGGTTGCATCAGTCTTTGCGGGGGTGGAGCAGTGGCTTGGCTCGGCAGGGCCTGGGGGCTGCCTGACTTTGCCAGTGCAAGGGACCCTGTGGTCAGTGCAAGTGCCCACTGCTCTTCATGGCGGGGTCGCCTGGTTCCCAGCCCTTTCTTAGGGAAATGAGGGTTGGTGAGATGCGGTTTTCCCTTCTGGACGGCACTGGGGCCAGGAGGAGCTTCAAAGC
Source organism: Megaceryle maxima (assembly GCA_024605025.1). Lineage (NCBI taxonomy): Eukaryota > Metazoa > Chordata > Aves > Coraciiformes > Cerylidae > Megaceryle > Megaceryle maxima. Next base: position 20,478 of record JANHGN010022311.1, on the reverse strand, counting down.
AGCATCTGGGGTGATTTATGCCTCATTTTCCACCCCCTGCCCCGCTGAGGATGATCTCACTGCCGGCGGGAGGGAGCTGACACGTGCCTGAGGGGCCAGGTCCAAAACTACAGCCCCTGCTGCTGCTGGGGGTCCCAGGGACAAGGGGCACCTCCCCACACTGCTGCTGGCCACGTGCAAGCGAGTGGTCAGCCTGGGGAGAAGCGCCGTGGTGGGTCCAGATTCTTGGTCAGGGCTGGAGGTGGAGTGGGGGCCGGGGGGTCCAGAGCCACTCCCTGGGAATGGCCAAGGTCCTGGGAAGGGGTGGGTGAATTGTCCCTGCTCTAGGGCTGATGTGCATGGAGACAAAACAAATTCCTCTTCCCTTTGTTTCCTCCTTTATCTCACACCTCCCAACATCTGGTAGCATCAGCGGAGGTGGACTGATGCTGCTAAAGCAGTAATAATACCTCAGCGCGGTTGCAAACGGCACCAGCATCCCCGTGATCGTGATCTGACGCGGCATTTCCTGCGGCTCAGCCTCTCGCTGTCCCCTGGCCTTGCACTCACGCCTGTCCCCTGGGACCACCAGGTCTGAGGATGTCACCATGATGGGTCAGAAAAGCCAGTGGGTAGCTCTGGGTGCTATCTCCCAGCCTTGGGTGTTTGTGGCACCCGTCCCAAGTCTCCTGATGCTGATTCCAGACGCAGGGCTGTTTGGAGGCAAAACACGCAGCAACTGGGAAAAGCATTTCACCTGGTGAACTTGCTGCAGGAGGTGGCTGGGGCCAGCTCTGAGCTCACCGCCTGTCCCTTCCAAACCTGCTGCATCTCTCCTGGTGGGCTGTTGGCGAGGAGCCGGCGCTGCCGTGGGAGCCGGGTCTGCTGGATCTGTGCTGGCCCGTAGCTGTGTGTGCTGGGGGGCCAGGGTGAGCTCCCAGCAGCACCCTGACACCTGGCAGGACTTGGGGTGCTCCGCACAATCTGATCCTGTTTGTGCAACCTCCCTGTGCCCTCAGGGGCACCACGGTGAGGTGCTGATTTATCTTGCAGGGGAGCCATGCCCACAGCTCTGGGACGAGGATCTGGTTGGGGACAAATATGAGAATGTAACGGGTAAGGGAAAACCCCCTCACCCCACAGATGGGGTCCCTACACAGCCCTGACTCCCCAGGGACGGGCTCTGTGCCCTGCCTGGAGAACATCAACTCCGTGCCAGGGCCGGGTCTCACCTCCTCCGCTCTGTCTCGCAGGTTTTAACCTGATTAAACGCTTCGACCTGCAGAAGATCTCCTCCATCAAGAAAATCCGCAACCCAAGGGGGCCGCTGGTGCTGCGGCTGGGTGCTGTGCCACTGGTCCAGCCCACGCAGTGAGTGTGGGTGGCTCCTGGGGTGGCCAGAGCACCGTTGGGCACTGTCCCCACATCTGTTAAGGATGGGACCTGTGTGAAGCTCTTCAGGCTTTGCCCTTAACTCCAGCTGGAGAGGCCAGAGGCAGCTCCGTTGCACCCGGAGGGGGAACACAGAGGTGTTGGTGGTGCAGGCCCAGGGCTGCCCGAGCCACCTTCCTCCTAGAAAGTAAATCACAGGCTGGAGCGGCTGGGCTGGGTCGTGGCCAGCCCTTACGCAACTGCGGCTCTGTGGCTGCTCTGTGTCTGCTCTCCCCAGCTTGGCAGGCACTCGCCAGGGTCTAGACAAGCTCAAAATGCTGCACAGCTCCGAACAGGCGCTGCTGGGTTTGCTGGGGCTGTGGGCTACTGCTGGTGGAGGCACACAGAGACCAGCCCTTGGCCCCACCGGTCTCCAGCACGTCCTGCCCATCCGTGCCCAAGGGGCAGGGGCTGGCAGCGATGCTGCAGCGTGGCGAGGTGGGAGCAGGTCCACGTCCTTGGGAGCCGTTCCTGGCAGAAGCTGCTGTGGTTTGCACGCCTGCCTCCTCCAGCCTGCCTGTCCCCACATTGCCTCGGGGCTGGCACGCAGCTACACCGGGCATGGGGCAAAGGAGACCCCGCCTTGGCTCCTGACCTGGGTAGCCAAGTCCTTAGATGGCTTTGAGATGGTGGATGCTCCAGGATAATGTTGCTCTTGGCTGGGTGCCTGCAGCAGCCCAAATCCAGCCCTGGGGAGTGTTTAGCATGGGGGTTGCACCGGCAGCCAAGTTGTGAGCTCCAGGTGGGCACCCATGGGTGCTCCTCTGCCTGGGCCCCACTCCTCGGTGCCCAGCGAGGACGGCTCTGTGTCCCACAGAGAGCAGATGGGACTGCAGGGTCTGGCCTGCTCCCCACACCTTGGTCCAGCTCCAGAGCAGTGGCTTGGAAAATCACTGGTGTGGTGGAGCTGAGGCCGGGAGCAGAGAGGAGCCTGAAGCAAATATTTCCAGTGGTTTGTTGGGCAAGCTGGGCACAGTCCCACCACGGGAGGATCAGGCTGCCAGTGGGGGGTGGATGCTGCGGCTGTCCCCTGCCTGCGTGGGAGCATCCGTCCCGTGGAGCCTGGGTGGTCAGAGATGCATTTCCCTGGGGGACAACATCGGATGCTGTGGTGCTCAGTTCATGGCTCTGGGGGCTGCAGCCGTGTTTGGGGGTGCGTGGGGGAGACAGTGGCTATGCCATGGGGTGGGGATGGAGACAGCTGTTGGAGTGCTTGGGGCAGGCTGGGCTCGCTCACCTCCACCATGTGCACATCCAGCCGGTGTGAGGGATGTGGGGCTGAGCTCCAGGGGGAAGCTCCGAGCTGCCCATGCCGTGCCAGGATGGGAGGCAGCAGCTCTGCCTTGTGTTCAGCTCCTGTTGCATAAGTGCTGGCGTCGCCGGCAGCTGCAGTCTGTGTGGCCGGCCCAGACACAAAAAGCTCCAGGTCCAGGCTGGGTCTGCCTCGATGGCATCTGCAGTGCCACCGATGGGGACAGACCCCTGCAGGAGCGATGGGGACTCTTGGGGTGATGCTGGCAGTGGGTGCCATGTGGGTGGGGGTGTTGGAGCTGGTGCTGCCTTGGTGCAAACACCAGCGTCGGAGCTTGGTGCAGCGTCTGGCCGCCCCTGACGCCTGTCCCTGTAGGCAGGTGTTTCCCCACGGGCTGCCCCCAGCCTTCACCCTCATCCTCACCTTGCTGCTGAAGAAGAACAGCACCGGGGAGCACTGGTACCTCTTCCAGGTCACCGACCGGCAGGGCTACCCCCAGGTATGGCCCTGGGGTGGTGGGACACACCAGTGGCGAGGGGACAGCCAGGAGGCATTCCCGAGCGCCGTGTTGTCCCCTCTCTGCCCAGCTGTCCCTGGCCGTGCACGGCCCTGAGAAGAGCCTGGAGTTTCAGGCCAGGGCACCGGGGGCCGGGTTCGTCAGCGCCGTCTTTGCGGGGAAGGCCGTGGCGTCCCTCTTTGATGGGCGGTGGCACAAGGTGGCGGTGGCCGTGCAGAGCCACTCCATCTCTGTCCACCTCGACTGCGCTTCCATCTCCTCCAAGCCGCTGGCACCTTGGCAGGCGCTAACCCCAGAGGGCAACGCTTTCCTGGGGCTGGATGCTGTGCGTGGCACCCCAGTGCGGGTGAGTCCTGGGGGAGGATGCAGGATCCAGCTCTGCCTGCAGTGCAGGATCTGGCCCTGCCTGCCCCTGACCTGCCACCCCTTCTCGCTGCAGTTTGACATCCAGCAAGCTCAGATCTACTGCGATGCTGAGCTGGCCAGACAGGAAGGGTGCTGTGAGATCTCGGCCAGTGGTGTGAGTCATCCCCCGAGCCCCCACCCCGGTCCCAGACAGGCCCTGGCATTGTCCTGCATGGTCAGGGTTTTCCCTGGTCACCGTAGTGGCCAGGGCTGCCAGGTGTCTCTCCACCAGCCCAGGGATGTCTCTTGATTCCTGTCCCTATGGCCAGTGTGGGGCACAGTGTAGGATGCATCTCTTCTGAATCACACAGGGTGCTCAAGCAGGGATGGGGCTCCTGGTTCCCACCCCAGCAGCCCCCCACGACCTCCTTCTCTCCCAGCAGTGCCTCACAGAAACGCCCAAGACCCGTCGGCAAGCGGAGCTGATGCAGAGCAGCAACCTCATCGAGATCTCGCCGCAGTCCGAGGGCCGGGTGTACACCCGCTGCTTCTGCCTGGAGGAGCCCTTGGGCATGGTGAGCTGGGGCATCCCTCCTGCATCCCTCCCTCCTGCATCCTTCCTGCAGCCTGGCACAGGTCCCCGTCCTGGCACAGGTCCCCATCCTGGCACAGGTCTCAATCCAGCCCAGGGTGCTCCCGGCCCCGCAGGGTGGGCAAATGCTCGGTCACCACGATGGGTGACTGGTGCTGCTGAGCCAGCAGCCACATTGCTTCAGCCCTGGAAAAACCCTGCCTCATATTTTCCACTGCACCAGGATCAGTGCGAGGGGAGAGGGAGCTGGTGATGGCCGGATGCTGGGGAGTGGGGGAGGGAGGGGAGGGCTCCTGCAGCCCCCACCACCCATCTGCACCGGCTGAGCTGCTGGCTCGGGGCTCAGCCCAAGGCTGGTGTCACCCGTGGGTGCCCCAGGGAGAATAATCCAGGCATGCACAAGCAGAATCACCCAGGGGTGCATAGGCAGGTGGCACCCATGGGTGCTCTTTGCTCTCCACAGGAGCCAGCAAGGACCTCAGGAAGGACTGGCCTGAAGGGAGATCGTGGGGACAAGGTGAGGGGAGGTGATAGAGGGTGTCCCAGCCTGGCTGTCCCGGTCACAGCCCATTCATCTTCCACCCACCAGTGCAAGGGCTGTGCTGGGGACCCATCCACACCCCAGGCCGGGTCTGTCCCCAGTGCATTCAGGAACTTGCTGCTGCTGCCAGAGCTGCCTGCAGAAATGGCTGCTCTGCTCCCCCAAGCAGGAATTGAGGCCCCAGTTAACTCGCCGCCGCTGCTGGAGCGATCCCAGCCGTGGCCAAGGGCCTCTTTGTTCCCTCTGCGCGTCTCCGGAGCGCTGCCAGAGCTGGGAAGTGTCTCCAATGCACCCCGGGCCCCGTCCCTGTGTGGCTTCATCCCCCCAGGGCTGCTGCATCCCCGTGGTGGGATCCTACTGGGGATCCCCAGGGTGCAGACCAGGTCCAGCAGCGTGGGCTGGGGGCCACGGGTGCTATGAGCCTGCCTGGCTTTTCTTCTCGCCCTCTGCTCCGTGTCACTTCCCCACGGGGTGACAAGGGCCCCCGAGGGCAGCAGAGGACACCCAGCAAGGGGATGAGGTGTGGGGCTGGGGGACAGGAGCCCAGGGAGCTGCGCTCGGCCCTGCTGGCACTGTCACCTGGGCGTGGGGTGTGGGCAGCCCCATCCTGCCTGTCCTTGATCCCATGGGAACATGCTGAAGCAACTGGTTTGGCCTGTCAGAGCTGTGGTCAAGCCACAGAGCCGCAGGGAGTGCCAAGCCAGGGAGAGGCGGGTGCCAGCCCTGTGCTCCCCTTAGGTCCCTGGGGACATGGCACGGGGGAAATGCTCTCCTTGCTTTTCCCTTCTCTGCCCTGGGCATCCCACTGTGCCCACGGGCACCCCAGGGCTGGGGGGGAGAGATGCTGCTGGCTGAGCCTCGTGGGTTCGGGGTGCCCAGGGGAGCAGGGCAGGGGGTGCCTCGGGGTTGGGGGTGCCATGGGCAGTGTGTGGAGCTGGTGCAAGCCACCATCCCTGTCTCTTCCAGTGCCCACCCTGCTCGCCGCAGATGGCCCCAGCAAATGTGAGTGTGCCACTGGCATCACTGGGATGTGCTGGGAGGAGATGGGACCACAGGCTGGGCTGTGGGCTGGGGATGGCAAAACCAACAGGGTGCTGGCTCAGGGGTGTCACCCATTGCTCCACCATCACTGCCAGCCCCGCAGACCCATGGCTCCTGACCTGGAGCCTGACAACATCTGGCTGCGGGAAAGGTCTCTGATCCCTTCCAGATGTGACCCCATTCCTATGGCAACCTCTGTCTGGAAGCGTGGGGCTGATGGCGGGGGGATGGTGGGTGGTTTGGGACCCCACATGCCCCATGAGGGCTCCTGGGGTGGCATTTGGGGAGAGGGTGTTGGGTGGATGGGGACGGGGCTCTCTCTTGCTGCCACTTGCAGAACACCTCTCTCTCCTCTCTCCCTAGGTCACGCTTGGTCCCCCAGGTCCCAAGGTAGATTTGTCACCCCCTGGGACACTCCAAGCCCAGCTCCAGCAGCGATGTGGCCACATAAACCCTCAGCTGTGCCTGGAGGATCCCTGCCCAGGAGCTGGGGGCCCTGCTGTGGGCACACACAGGGGCACAGGGACACCTGTGCCCCCATCTCGTCACCCCTCTCTTGCAGGGCGGGAAGGGCGAGCGCGGTGTGCCCGGCGTCACCGGTGCCAAGGGGGAGAAGGGCGAACGTGTGAGTGTCCCTGGCCGTGTCTCAGGCAGGACCCCCCTGCCCTGGAGGTGCTCCCTGCGGGGGTCCCTGGCACATGGGGGTCCTGCTGCCCTGGGGAGCACTCCTGCCCCCCATGGGCCCCCATCCTCAGCCATGGCCAGTGCAGGCAGAGCACCTGATTGTCCTCTCCCCTCCCCAGGGTGCTGACTGCGTGCGCACCCACCCTGGTGGCCCGGTGCAGGTGAGACCCCCCCTCAAACCCTCTGCATACCCCCTACCCGAGCTCTGCTGCTCCCCCTCACTCCTCTTCCTCCTCTTCCTCCCCAGTGCGCTGAGGGGCCACAGGGCGAGAAGGGGCAGCGTGGAGAGGTGGTAAGTGACTCTCCCTGGATGGGGCTGTGGTGCAGGGACCCGGTGATGCCCCCACTGTCACATCTCGTGTGTACTCTGAGCTGGGGCATGGGGGTCTGGCCCCAGGGAGACAGCTCAGTGGAGGGGTGGGGCGTGAAAGGAGCAGTGGTGTGAGCAGGAGCAAGCCCTGGGGGGGCCAACCCATGGGCATTTGCTTGAGCTCACCCGTGGGCACCTGCAGAAGCCCACCTGTGGGCACCCACTTTTCCCACTGTTCCCACACAGGGGCTCCCGGGGGCAGCTGGTACTGATGGGCAGAAGGTAAGTCCAGCCAGCCCGTGGGTCCTGGGATGGCACCAAAGATGCCAGGGCCTGTCAGTGCCAAGCTGGGTAGCATGGGAGATGACGTGGGTGATGTCCGTCTGTCCCACAGGGCCAGAAGGGTGAGAAGGGCGATGGGGGACTGCAGGGCAAGCCAGGGCGCCCAGGACGCGATGTGAGTAGTGCTGGGTGACACCTGGGCATCCCTTGGGGCACCCCTTGAGCAGCAGGGTCCGGCTGCCAGCCCAGCCCGGCCCATGGCGTGCACGGTGCTGCACATGAGGAGCCTTCACACCCCCGTCCTCTCCTGGCAGGGCCGGCCCGGAGAGATCTGCGTGGTGGGCCCCAAGGGCCAGAAGGTAGGTGGGGGCTTGGGGGTAAATGGGTGGGAGCCAGGGCACCTGGTGGCAGCACTGGCATTGACAGCCCCCCTTTGCCTTCCAGGGTGACCCTGGCCTTGTGGGACCTGAGGGGCTGGCTGGCGAGCCGGGACCCCCGGGGAAGCCGGGCTCTCCAGGGATTGGATTTCCAGGGAAGCCGGTAAGGACCCCGGTGCTGTGTGGCAGTGCCTGGGTGGCATCACCATCTTGGCATGTGGTGGCTGTGGGTGGGTGTCACCAAGTGATGGGGGTGGCTGGCCAGGGTGCTTGGGCAGGGCTAACGCCATCCTCTCTTCCTTTCAGGGTGACCCTGGTGGTCCCCCGGGTCCAAAGGGAGAAAAGGTGAGTTGGGGAAGGGTCCCGGGCACCCCTTGTGATGGGCTGTGCCAGGACCCCCTGGCTGGAGCTGGACCTGCTGTGGCTGAGTCAGTGCTGGCTCGTGGTGCTGCCGGCCAGGCAAGCCCCAGCTGGGTGGCCAAGGGCTTGGCTTGTGGGGCAGGAACCCCCCTTGGTGGGGAGGGAAGGGTGGCACAGGGGTGCTGGGGTGCCCGAGGGCCACGGATTTCTCAGGTTCTTCCACTTTTGGCCCCAGGGCAGCTCTGGAGCTCCTGGACCCGGAGGATCGCCTGGGACACCCGTGAGTACTGTGAGCCTGGAGCCAAAGCCCGGGGTCAGGGACGGGTTTCTTGGCTCGGGGCTGGGGCTGCTTGGCCAGAGTGATGCTGGGATCCAAGCCCAGGTGCTGAGAGGGGTTTGGGAGAACCAGCAGCTCCTTCAAGGCTACAACTGTCCCATGCCATGGCTAGTGGAAGGGGTTGGGGGGTGCTGGAGGGCACTGCCGGGGCAATCCTTGGCCTCAGGACACCCTGAAGCAGCCCTATCCCCCGCCTTCCTCCCGCAGGGACCCCCTGGCATCCTGGGGCCAAAAGGAGAGAAGGTGGGTGCAGCAGCAGGGTGATGGGTGGGGAGCTGTGCCACATCTCGCTGTGCCACGGCCATGGGCACAGCAGCCCCTTGGCACAGCTCCACCGCAGTGCCCATCCCCTGGGCTTGGGGCATCTTGGGGACCACCCCGAGGAACCCCAGCCCGGGGCTGTGCCTCACTGTCCCCGTGGGCAGGGTGAACCGTGTGAGGTGTGTCCCACCATCTCCGAGGGGATGCTTGATGCCATCGGGCTGCCCGGCAAGCCGGGACCCAGGGGAGCACCTGGAGAGCCCGGCAAGGACGGGGTGTCGGTGAGTCTGAGCCCAGGGGCTGGCGAGAGGGAGGGCAGGCCAGGGTCTCATCTCAGCATCCCTAATGCTCCTTCTTTGTTTCCCCCCTCCGCAGGACAGACCCGGCCCTGCAGGACCCAAAGGGGACAGGGTAGGTGGCACGGGGCCGAGGGGTGGATTGGCTCGTTCCCAGCTGGAGCAGGGGGACACGGGGCACCATCCAGCCCCTGCTGCCAGCACCCAGCCCAGCTCCTTTGTTTCCTTCCCAGGGAGATCCTGGCATCCATGGGATGAAAGGGGAAAAGGTGAGTATCTGTCCATCAGCATCACCCCTGGCCCTGCTCAGCATGCACCCCCTGTGCCCCCTCTGAGCTGCGGTGCCCTCTCCCTGCCCTCGCAGGGGGACTCCTGCCTGTCCTGTGACACCCGTGTCCTCGCCGCGCTGCTGCGGGCTCCTGCTGATGGGCTCCGGGGTGACCCAGCACCAGTGAGTACATGGGACTGAGTGTGTCCCCCCCTCCCATGCCAGAGGGGCACCCTGGCCACCCAGGGGCTGTGTGGGTGCTGGGTGTGTAACCGTGTGGGGTGCTCAGCAGGGCGAAGTCGGGCTTCCTGCACTGGCTGGCATCAAGGGCGAGAAGGTGACTGAGCCCAACACCCACCCCTCCTTTCTGCACCCCCCTGAGGGAGCAGCAACGGCTGCATCACCCCATGGGGTTGGAGCAGCCTCATCTTCCTCAGGGGCCTGATCCTGACCATGATGTCTTGCAGGGAGATGGCGGCCAGGAGGGACCCATGGGCAGAGCGGTGAGTGGGGTGCAGGGGCTCGGGATGTGGGTGCTGGGAGCCCAGGGGTGCAGGAACTGGGTGCTGGGGGCTGTAGTCTCACCTCTGCTATGGCTTCTTGGCTCAGGGGCTCCCGGGTGACAAGGGTGACCCAGGCGTGCAGGGGCTCAAAGGAGAGAAGGTGAGACCTGCAATGGGGACCCCCCACACCTTCCCCATCCATGAAACCTCCCCAGCTGAGACCTGTGCAGCTCATCACACGGGACAGCCCTGAGATGGGGAGAGCACCCGCAGTGCTCTGGTCCCCGGTGCCACCAGGACGTCCCCTCCGCAGGGCGAGCCGTGCGGGCAGTGCCCTCTCGTGCCACAGGCCCTCGAAGGGGCAGCGACGGTGCTGGCTGTGCCTGGAACTCCGGGGGAGAGGGGCCCGGGTGGCCCCCCAGGCAGAGCGGTGAGTGCTCCCCACACTCGCAGGTGCCCGTTTTGGGGCATGCTCTGGCCTGACCCCTTCTCCCTTCCCCCAGGGCAGACCCGGCGACACTGGCCAGAAGGGACAGAAGGTGAGAGAGGCTGGGGAGGGGACTCCAGTGGAGCGGGGAGTGGCAGAATGGGCTGTGACCACCCTGGGCTGTGGGGCTGTGAGTCTCCCTGCTCAGTGCCAGCCTTGTCCCCCCTCTTTGCCAGGGGGACGCAGGCAGCCCCGGGGACCCGGGCACCCCGGGCACGGCTGGTATTCCAGGGCTGTCGGGTGAGCCTGGTATCAGGGGTCCAGCTGGCCCCAAAGGCGAGAAGGTGAGACCCCCATGCTTGTGTGGGGACACACACCATGTCACCGTGGCATCCCCCACCCCCTCCATCCCTCACCCAGCCTGACCTCCCCTCCCGTGCCCCCTCCTCTGCAGGGAGACGCCTGCGAGCCCGGTCCCAGTCCCGCTCCGCACGGGGACTTCTCGGATGTGGTTGGCATCCCAGGAAAACCCGGGGCCAAAGGGGACCAGGGACCCCCTGGCATCGGCCAGCCAGGCAGACCCGTGAGTGCCCCCTCCCCATGGTGCCCTGGGTGCCTGCTCAAGGGCATGGGGCTGACCCTGGTGTGTTTTAGGGGAAACCGGGACTGCCTGGGGTCCAAGGCCCCATGGGGCTGAAGGGGATGCAGGTGAGTGAGGCTGTGGGGGGCTGGGCACGGGGAGGGTCATGGGGCTGCTCATTGTCCCTTTGTCTCCTTAGGGTGATCCGGGACCGCGGGGGATCGGCCAGCCAGGGCCACAGGTGGGTATGTGGGGTGCCTGTGCCATGCCATGCCATGCCATGCCAGCTGGCTCTGCCACCTCTCACACACTTCGTTTTTCCAGGGAGAGCCTGGCAGCACTGGACCACCTGGGACAACTGTAAGTAGACCGTACTGGGCTGCACCCCAGTTCTTGCAAGTGAGAGGATCACGTCCCCATAGCATCAGCCCCTGCCCTGGTGCAGGTGGTGGCAGCTGGGTCTTGGCCAGGCCATCCTGGGGACAGTGGGTGGGCAGGGGGCTGGCTGAGGCTGCTGGGGAAAGCTAACAGTCCCCCCCTGCCCCCAGGGCCCTCCTGGACCCCAGGGACCCCCAGGGATGGCAGCAGAGAAAGGTGCTAAGGTAAGGGAGCATCCCCCAGCCCTCCCTGCCCTCCCTGTCCCCCCACTCCTGCTGTCCTTCCTCTGCAGGGATCTCCGGGGCCCAAAGGTGCTGTGGGACCCCCTGGGCCACCAGGAATCAGTATCACCGGGCCACCAGTAAGTTCTGCCCTTCAAGATGGACATTGCCATCCTCCCCTGGCCTGTCAGTGCCGGTTAAAAACTGGTGAGCCAGCAGCTGAACTTCCTCACCCTCCTTCTCCTCACAGGGCCCCGAAGGGCAGCGGGGGCTCCCCGGGCTGCCTGGGTCCAGTGGGCAGCCGGTAGGTACAGGGGGTGTCAGAGGGGCTATGCCTGCGAGTGCTGGCAGTGATGCCAAGTGTGGGTGCCAAGCTGTGCCCAGCCCAGTCATGAGTGGGCAGCATGGATGGGGCACCAGCTGCCCCCTGCTAATGCCCATCTCCTGCTTTCCTCCTTGCAGGGGGAGAAGGGCACCCGGGGTGAGAAGGTGAGTCAGGGTTGGGGTCGAGCCCTACCCCCTGTGCCACCCCCCCATCCTCCCAGCCCTCACCCCCTCCCTCTCTCTGCAGGGAGACCCTGGGGAATGTGCCTGCCCTCCTGGCACCCGCCAGGACCCCAGCTACACCGGGATGCCGGTAAGCACCACGAATGCCCACGGGCACCCCTGGCTCTGCTTCACCCCACTGATTGCTCTTCCCCTTCTCTCGGCCCCAGGGAGCCCCAGGACTCTGGACTGGGATGTCCTGGCAGCCGCAGCCAGGCCCACAGGTGGGTGCTGCCCCCGCTGTGCTGTGCCAGCCAACCCCTCCTTCGTGACCACCTCAGCCCCACCTCTCTCTGTGTTTTGGGGCGTTGCAGGGTCCCCCTGGAGCCCCCGGACCCCCCGGTCCTCCTGGTGCCCCAGGCCGCCAGGTGAGTGATGGGCAATGGGACAGCAGCGGGCAGACGGGCACTGATCCTGCCCAGCTGGTAGCGCAGCGTTTAAATCTTCCCACTCTCTCCTGGGCTTTAGGGGATTCCAGGACACAATGGATTGCCGGGACTGCCCGGACCAGCTGGGGACCTGGTAGGCAGCGTCTGTGCCCGTGGCGGTGGCTGTGCCCACGCCAGCTCCCCCCACACCCACCCATCCTGCTCCCCATGGCACGGTGACCGTCCCTTTCCCCCCCCCCATCTCTTCCAGGGCCCGCTGGCCGTCATGGCCGAGAGGAACATCGAGGTGCTGAAGGTGAGAGTGTGGGGATGGGCATCTTCCTGCTATGGGTCTTGCCCAGGGGACCCTGAGCCCCTCAGGGTGGCCCTGACTCCCTGTCTCCTCCCAGACCCTCTGCGGGGACTGCGCCCAGCTGCAGGCAGCCTTTGAAGCACCCAGCGGTGTCGAGGGGCAGAAGGGGGAGGGGGGCATGCCAGGAGCCCCTGGCAGCGAGAGCTGCGCCCGTGTGAGTATTTGCCCACCTTTGGTGGGAATCCCAGCGCCCAGAAACCCCTGGTGGTCTTGGGGTGAAGCACAGAGATGCTCCCGAGCATCGGCTCACGTGGCTGCAGGTGCTTGCAGGGCTGGGCACGCTCTGGGCACGCTCTGAGCATGCTGGTCCTGCCCAGCACCCAGGCACACTCCCATCCACAGCTGTCAGCTGCCTGGATGGGGTCCCCAGGGAGGGTGATGGGCTTGTCCCGTGCACAGGATAGTGCAGCGGGTGCTGAGTGCTCGAGGGGTGTGGGCTGTGGGGCTCTGTGCCTCACCGTGTCCCATGGATCCTCCAGTGCATCCCTGCAGGGGATCCCTGGGTGACTCCAGGGTTTTCTTCCAGTGCTTTGCCCAGTTCCCAAGAGCGGAGGAGGCTCGGGTGAGTGAACCGTGCTGCCCAGTGCCATCCCCCTGCCCCTGGCCACCCTGGTCTGGCTCCCTGGTCCCCAGGGTGCTGCTGGGATGACCCCCACTGGGGCAGGACCTGGCACCATACCTGTGTTGTGGGAGCAACTGGGGCTTTGGGGAGCAGAGGCCGCTTTGGGGGGCACTTGGCAGGGCTTGGCAGGGCTCAGCCGCGGCTCCTGATGTGTCCCTGTTCCTTGCAGGGTGACAGCCCTGACACGGACTGTGCGGGTGACCCCGGGCTGCCGGGTACCCCAGGCATCCCTGGCGAGAGAGGCGAGCAGGTGGGTGCTGTCCCCGCTCCTCTGGCCCCCCTGCTGCCATCCCAGCCCTTTCCAGTGGCCTCTGGGGCTGTGACGGGTCCCTCGGTGACGCTTGGAGCTGGAGCAGGGCCAGGTCCCTGTCCCCACACCACAGTCACACCAAACGCATCCATCTCTCCACAGGGCTCACCAGGACTGCGGGGACCCCCAGGGCCACCCGGGCCCATAGTAAGTACTGCTGCCTGGGGCTGGGGGCTACACAGGCATCGTGTTATGGTCCGGGGAGGGGCTTGGAGCCCCCCATTGCAAGTTTCCAAGGGGCCTCAGTGCCCTGCCCTGAGGCCATGGTGATGGGCAGAGGGCCAGGGCCGTGGCAAGGTGGAAGTGCAGCGTGGCTTGGCTGCTCCCGGCGAGGCTGGAGACAGAGGTGAAGACGCTGCCAGGCCAGAGATGGAGCAGGAGCCCAGTTTGGTGGGAAGCTGAGGCCATGCCAACCCGTGCCTGGGCGCTCTGCAGCACCCCAAGGGCTCAGCCCAGGCTCCTGGGTGCCATTTCCAAGCTGTGACCTCCCTGTTTCTCCCCTCAGGGCCCCCCAGGCTTTCCTGGAACGCCTGGCGCACCCGGACTGCCCGTAAGGACCCAGCACGGCTCCGCTCTGTGCCCTCTGTCGCTGCCGCTTGGTTTGGCTGTGTCCCCTGTCCATGTCCTCCCCGGGAGCAGCCGCAGACCAGCTGCCCCCTCCACTTCCACCACATCTCCATCTTCCCATTTCCACCTTCTCCATCCCCACACGGGGGTCTTGGCAGATCCAGGGGCTGGCAGGCTCGGGAATGATCTTCCTGAGCTCAGGGACCTGGCGCTGGCACTTGGTGCCCCATGGTGGGGCCTTCACTGCTGTGGGACCTGGGGATGGCCGTGGTCCCCGGGCTGGTGGGGCTCAGCCGCTCTTGGTGCGCCAGGGAGCTGCTGCCCCAGCTTGGTGCCCATGGCTCCTCGCAGCTCCCCTGGGCCGGGCTGGGTGCACTGGATGGCACCCATGGCACTTGGGGCCGGGAGGATCCCCCCGTGCAGCCTGTGCTGCCTGGGCTCCTCCTCCTTCTCCCCTGGTCCCTGACTCCTCTGGGGTCAGCCAACCTCCACCATCATCTCCATCATGATCTTCATCTCCATCTTGATGTCCATCTTCATCCTCATCTTCATCCCCCTGCTCCCACCCGTGCTGTCTCCTGATACAAGGCAGTGGTGGGGCCGTGCCGGTGGCTCTCGGAGGGTCCCTCCCTCCCTTGCCTGCGCCAGTCGTGTTCTGCTCCTGTCCCTTTGTCCACTAATGTCACCGTAACACCCGGGTCTTTGTGGGTCTCTGTGGATCTCTGTGGGTCTCTGTGGGTTGTTGCTCTGCAGTGTGTCAGTGTCTCCTGTCCAGCTCCACCTCCTCAGCACCACATCACTCCACTAACCCACCCCAGCGGTCCCAGGACTTGGAGCCCAGGGGCTCCCAGCTGTCACCCGTGTCACCCGTCACTGGCACACCCTGGGAGGACGGGGAGGCAGCGGGTGGCACCAGGCTGGAGCTGTGTGAAGTGTGTCCCAGGGTTCTGGGAGCTGGGCACCCACACAGCACCACCAGGGGCTGAGCTTTCCACAGCCCCACTGACACTGGGGCTGCCCGTGGGTCCTGCCCACGGGCCGCAGCGTGGGAGTCACAGGCAGCAGTGACCTGTGTCTGGGTGTGAAGGTGCCCGGCCACACTTGGGCATTGAGCCTGGTGCACATGGCTGGTGCTATGGGTAGAGGGAGCCCAGCCGGGTGCCAAGCGGGTCCTCCTTGGTGCCCAGAGGTGCTGGGCAGGCTGGTGGAGATCACAGACCCCGTGGGCTATGCCCAGGTCCTTGTGCTCTGCCTGGCTGTGCTGCCAGGTGGGCACAGCCCCGGGCAGGGACTGCAGGAGACCCCCCTGCAGCTCCTCTCTTCTCCCTCTGAAGGGTCTCCAGGGGGAACGTGGCCCTGCTGGGCTTGCTGGAGCCAAAGGGGAGCCGGTGAGTGGTGTGGGAGGAGGGGACAGGGGGACACTGGTGCCCTGTGGGCTTTGGGCACCTGGCTGGGGCATTGCAGGTGGCTCAGCATCATCCTCCTCCTGCACAGGGACCTCCAGGGCAGCCTGGCTACCCCGGCGCAACAGGGCCCCCCGGCCTTCCCGTGAGTACCACAGGGAGCCTGGCAGCATGTGCCAGCCCCCAGTCACCTCCTACGTCCCCATGTCCCTTCCTGGCGCTCGCTGGGGCCCCTCATGCTGCCAGTGAACCAGCAGGCACCGAGTGCCATGACCCTGCAGGGCTCAGCCCTGTCCCATCCCTCACTTTCCACACATTGCCAGTGCCCTGTCCATTGCCCGTCTGTGCCCTGCATGTGCCCCGCCTGTGCCCTCTGTCCCCCCACCTCTCATCTGTGCCCCATGTCCCAGCTCATCCCCTGTCCTGCTCATCTCTTCCTTCCCCAGGGCATCAAAGGTGAGCGAGGCTACGTGGGCCCCCCTGGGGAGAAAGGGGAACTGGTGAGTCCCTCAGGGCTGTGCTCCAGGGCAGCAGGGCTGGGGGCTCTCCCAGGTGCCCCCCTCACAGTGGGCACCGGAGCTGGGCTCCTTCCAGCTGCATCCATCTGACCTTGTTGCTCCCCATCCCAGGGCCCCCCCGGCTTGGATGGTCTCCCCGGTCCCACGGGGCCAGCGGTAGGTGCCTGCTCCCATCAGCTCCCGGGGGGCTGTGGGGAGGGGAGAGGGGGTGGCTGTGAGTGCAGCCAGGTGCTCCTCGCCCACCTCCCCCATCTCTCTGCAGGGACCGAGGGGTGAGCGTGGGCTCCCGGGCAGTGCTGGCGAGAAGGGGGACCAGGTGAGTGTCCCCGAGGGGACGGGGATCCCCGGCACCCCCATCAGGCAGGGTGTGGCCGTCGGGGTCTGGCTCAGCTCTCGTCTCTCTGCAGGGTTTCCAGGGCCAGCCTGGCTTCCCGGGGCCACCGGTGAGTACGTCCCACCGGGGCTTGTGGGAGCAATGCTCTGGCCCAGCAGTGTCCCCAGGAGGGGATGCTCAGCCCCGGCTGCGTGTCCCTGTGTCCCCAGGGGATGGGGATGGGGGTTTCTGCCAGGCACATCCCATGGGATAAGGTGTGAAGAGCAGCCCCAGTTGGGAGATGGTGGGTCATGGGGGGCTGGGCTCTCCTGCCACGATGCCCCCACTTCACTCAACACCCCTCTTCTCTTTAGGGACCCCCCGGCTTCCCAGGGAAGGTTGGTCCAGCTGGGCCACCGGGGCCTGTGGCCGAGAAGGTGAGTGCTGTGGGTGAGGGCCACTGGGACATTGGTGGCACCGTTCATCCCTTGGGCTGCTGGCCAGGTTTGGCCCCTGCTCTGTGGGGTGGCTGAAGGGTGCCCAGCCCCTGATGCTCCCGTAACCTCCTGTGGCCCTTTCAGGGCAGCGAGGGCATGCGTGGCCCCACAGGGATGCCAGGGCCCCCTGGACCTCCCGGACCCCCAGGCATCCAGGTAAGACCCCCTCCCCATGCCAGCCTTGGGGACCAGAGAGGACAAGACAGTATCATGGTGCTCCTGGGGACCTGACTGGACTTGCTCCCCGGGGATGTGTTCCCATGGCCTGGGGAGGCCAGAGCAGGTCCCTCGGGGACCCCCAGAGCCCCTCAGTTCTAACCACCCTGTGACACCCTCACCTTGACCCCACAGGGCCCTGCTGGCTTGGAAGGACTGGATGGCAAGGACGGCAAGCCAGGGCTGCGGGTGAGGCTCCAGGGCATTCCAAGGTCCTGGCCACCCTGTGACCTGCCCCCCAGGACACACCCAACCAATGTTTCTTTCTTTCCAGGGTGACCCCGGTCCCCCTGGGCCACCAGGGATGATGGGTCCTCCGGTGAGTGACAGACGTCCTTGTGCCCCACCCCCCCCCATTGCTCAGTGTCTGGTGTGTCCCTGGAGCCAGAACTGGGTGTCCCCTGAGCCAAGACTGTCCCTCACAGGGATGCTGAGCCCAAGGGGGTGGGTGGGCATCCCACCAGCCCAGCACTGCAAGTCAGGGGCCCCAGTGGAGACCAGGGTTGGGGTCACCTGCCTCACGTCTGCTCGTGGGAGCCAGGACCTCCCCCCCAGCTTTTTCTCCCTCCAGGGCTTCAAAGGGAAGACAGGACACCCGGGTCTCCCAGGACCGAAGGTGAGCAATGGTGGCACTGGGGGATACTCAGTGGTGAGACAGCTCTGGGGACCTCAGTCCTGGGTCAGGGTCTCCACAATGTCCTTTTGTCCTTTTAGGGTGACTGTGGCAAACCCGGCCCCCCAGGGATCACAGGCCGGCCAGGGGCGGAGGTGAGCGAGCGGGTGGGTGGGTGCAGGAGCCTCGAGCTGGATGGGCCCCGTGCCCACCCTGGTCACACTGCTTTCCTCAGGGTGACCCCGGACCCATGGGACCCCAAGGCCGGCAGGGACCCCCAGGGCTCATTGTAAGTTGGACCTGCTCCCCACAGCACACCAGCACGGTGCCCGTGGCGGGGCCTCCCTTCAGCACAGGGAGTGGGGGCATCTCCCATGGCCAGCCCCCGGCTGACACCCCTCTCTCTGCCCCCAGGGTCCCCCTGGCAGCCCAGGGCAGCCGGGTCCTGCTGGCCTCGCTGGAGTGGTGAGTAGTGGCCTGGTGATGGGTGGGTGCCATGGAGAGCAGATTCAGGGGTCACCGTCCCCATCCTGCGCTGCCTCCGATGCTCCTGGATCCCTCCTGTCTCTCTGCAGGGGCTGAAGGGCGAGCGAGGCTCTGTGGGTGAGCGAGGTCTGCCAGGGATGCCAGGACAACCGGGGCCCCCGGGCCACCCGGGACCACCGGTGAGTGCAGTGGAGCACGAGGGGTGGCACCAGCAATGGCACCACAACAGTCACCATCTCACTCTACCCCTCTTTGGTTTCACAGGGGGAGCAGGGACCCGATGGACCTGTTGGTAAAGAGGTATGAGCACAGGCTCTGTGGCTTCTCCTGCCCCGTGGGACCAGAGCTGGATCCCGGGATCCTCCCAGCCTGGCTGTGGTGGCCCCAGGGTGCCCGTGTCAGGGACATCCCTGCCACCCCACTCCTCTGTGTCTCCCCAGGGCCCCCCAGGAAAACCTGGCACTGCTGGGCCAGCGGGACAGAAGGTGAGGGCAGAGCCCGGCTGTGCCACCCCAGCATCCCCAGCCACGCTCAGGGCCAGGGGTGCTGGTGCTGAGCCCGGCCTCTGCACCTCTCTGCAGGGTGAAGCTGGATCCCCTGGCGAGAGGGGGTACCCCGGGGAGAAGGGCAGAGCTGGAATGCCCGGGGGGCCAGGGAAAAGCGGCTCCATGGGCCTCGTGGGGCCACGGGGTCCTGCGGGAGAGAGGGGCCCCCCTGGCTCGCCGGGACCTGCGGGCACCCCTGGGCTACCAGGACCCCCAGGGATGATGGTAAGGAGGTGCTGGCCATGGTCCAGGACCCGGTCCCTCATAGAGCCCAGTGGTGATGGCTCCTCATGTGTCCCCCACCAGGGAGACTTGGTGAACTATGATGAGATCAAGAGGTTCATCCGGCAGGAGCTGAACAAGATGTTTGATGGTAATGGGGGGGGGGGGGGGGTGAGGGTCGGTCGCACCCCAGCATCGCCTCATCCCCACCGGTGCTGAGCAGCTGCCTCTCCCCACAGAGCGCATGGCGTACTACACCTCCCGGCTCCACTTCCCCGTGGAGATGGTGGCATCCCCAGGCAGACCCGGTCCCCCCGGGAAGGACGGGCTGCCCGGCCGGCCGGGACCCCCCGGCTCCCCAGGGATGCCAGGGCAGATCGGCAGAGAGGGGCGGCAGGGAGTGCCGGGCATGCGGGGTAGGTGCTGCTCCCCGCGGCATTCCCAGTGTCCCCAAGCGCTGTGCCGGTGCCAGGGGTCTCACTCCCTCTCCATCCACCTCTTCTCCAGGTGAGCCAGGTGCCAAAGGAGAGAAAGGCGAGAAAGGCGTGGGGGTGATGGGGGACAGCGGCCCCCCGGGACCCCCAGGTAAGCCTCCTCCTGCTGCGTGGCCACGGGCCCCATGCCAGGGCTTGCTGCTGGCTCCGCACCCTGCCACCTCCCTCTTTGTCTCCATCTCTTCCAGGTCCCCAGGGGCCACCAGGCTATGGGAAGATGGGCCCCCCAGGCCCCATGGGACAGCAGGGCATCCCCGGCATCCCCGGCCCCCCAGGTGCCACAGGGCAGCCGGGCAAGACGGGGCACTGCAGCCCGGCGGAGTGCCTGGGAGCTGTGCCCCTGGAGCAACCCCTCTTCCAGCCCAAGAACGTCAAGGGTCCCTTCGGCTGAGGGGTCCCCCCGTGCCCCCTGCACCCCCCGCCTTTGCTGTTAATATTGTTTCCCCGCTGTGCCGGGGGCTGTGCCTGTCCCGGGCGGGGGGCGGGTGGAGGGTGGGGGTGTTGTACAGCTCTGTCGTGATTGTGAGGGCAGGTGGATCCTGCCCGGCCAAATACACCCGTGCTGGTGCCCCCGCGCCTCCTGCCTCCTTGCTTGGCCGCGCGATGGATCCACATCCCTGTCCCCACGCCTGTCCCGAGGGATGCTGCCTCTTCCCAGTCCTCAGGCCACCCCGGCGTGGGGCACGGTGCCCCTGAGCCCCTACTTGTCTGATGGGGGCGGATCCTGCGGAGATCCCAGCCCTGATCCCTGGGGATCCCAGCCCTGCCCCAGGGGGAATCCCAGACTGGCTTCTGGGGAGGTCCCAGTCCCGATCCCGGGGGATCCCATCCATGACCTGGGGGGAACCCAGCCCTGCCTCTGGGGAGATCCCATCTCTGATCTTGGGGAGAGCTTAGCGCTGTTCTCAGGCTGATCCCGGCCCTGCTCTTGGGCTGATCCTGGCCCTGCCTCTGGGGGAATCCCGGACCCTCTCCCGGGGAGATCCCAGTCCTGTTGCTGCAGGGATCCCGGTCCTGCTCCCAGGGCGATCCCAGCCCCACTCCCAGGCTGCTCCTGGCTCTGCTCTAGGGGGATCCCTCCCCTGCTCCTGCCCTGATCCCGGACCAGTCCCGCACCAATCCTCGCCCTGCTCCCGGGTAGATGTGGGGAGGACCCTAGGGGGCTGGGGAGGACCCTAGGGGGCTGGGTGGGACCCACCCCCCTCAGGTGTCATCGCCCCTTTAAGCTCCTTTCGGGCGCGCCCATCCCGCGCGTCTCCGCCCCGCCTCCTCCCGCCCCGCCCACTGACCCACCCCCTTCCGGGGGCGGGGTTCTCCGCGAGTGGCAGCCAATGAGCGCACGCGTCTTCCGTGACGCCATCGGGGAGGGGCGGGGCCAGGGGGAGCGGTGTCATGGCGGCGTA
>JANHGN010022310.1:0-11315 GCA_024605025.1 Megaceryle maxima | reverse complement strand
GTCTCCTTCTCTGGGGAGATTCCAACCCCACCTGGACCCTGCGCTGCTGGGCCCCCTGCTCTGGGTGACCCTGCTGGCTGGAGCAGGGGGATGGCACCAGGTATCTCCACAGGTCCCTTCCAACCCCAACCATGCCAGGGTTCTGTGATCTCCACCACTCCCTGTGAGCAGACCCACTCCACATCCCTCCTCGCGCTCCCTTTTGCAACGATGCTGGCATCGCAAAACCACAACATGAACGTCCCTGCCAACAACTCTGCACCTTCTCAAAGAACTGCTGGACCTCCTGGAGATGTTGGGGCAACTCCCTCCAGGACTGGAGTCCACTGAAGAGCAACGGGCACAATCCAGGCACAGCCAGCCCCGCACCAGCTCAACGCATGCCCAGCGGCACAGCAAAGTGCCACTTCCCCTGGGCATGCTGGAGGACAAGAGCCAGAGGGGACACGAGTGAGGAGGACAGGACAGTGACAAGAGCAACAGTGCCGTTGCCCAGCCGGTACTCGCCGAGGTGGCACCTTCCCGTCGCCGCAGCACTTTCTGTTTTCTGAGGCCACAGCAACGGCGCGAGCGCAGATCCGCAGCGCCAAGGCTATCTGGGAAGGCTGCCAGCAAGAAGCAGCCTTCCTGCTCGTCCTCCTGCTGTGTGCAAATTCACAGGAAACAGAATCTCCAGCACATACTAATGTGGCTTAATGCGAGATCCAAGAGCCACCTCTAGATCCTGCCTGCATCCCTGGCAGCCCGGGGAAGGAGCTGTGTGCCAGGAATGTTCCAGTGTTAAATAAAGGAGGGATTAAAAGCTGGACAGGTGCATAAAACCCCACGTAGGTGCTGCTGCTTTATGGAGTGATGCTCTAGAGCTCAACGTGTTGCTGTGCACAGCACCAGCGTTGCCAGCAGTGGGTAGGGGTGAGCACAGGTTGGGTCCCCTGACACCCACACTGCAGAAAGGGCTTCCCAGCTTCCTAAGAGCACCCATGGCAAACCAGCCAGGACTGCCTTCCTCCTGGGGGTGTCACGGTGTGACTTTGGGAAAGCAAAGCTCATCTAAAGCTTCTCCTCCCCATTTACAACAGGAGGCTCCAAAACTGCTGTGGTAACTCCTCCCGTTACTTCACCTTAAGCCTTAAACTCAAGCCATGATGAGTTGGTTCAACATCTCATCCAGCACCCAAACGCACCCCTGCACCAGATTGGGACTTTGTACTTGGGTGGAAATCTGCGTGCCTCAGTTTACCCAACTGTAGAATAACCGCAGAGCTCACATGGGGGCTGTAAACCTCATCTCCAGGCGGAGATCCTTCAGCTACGGGTTCTAACAGAGGTGGGATGCAGCGTCATCACTCGGATTTACTGTCATCACTGGCATGTGCTGTCAGCACCACCCACATCCCAAGGCGGGTGACCTGGAGATGCTCGGGCAGAGGATACCACCGGCCTCGCCTCCTCATTCCCCTGCTCTCATCCGACTGCAAGCGGCTTTTCTCGCCACGCTGGAGCTTTGGCCAATGCTCAGGCGTGTTATTGTACAAAAAAACCCAAACCAAACCCTTTTCAGCAGCGCTGAGCCAGAAATGATTGTGAAGAGGAAGCAGCTGATCTGCTGGGCTGCCTGATAACCCTGGCATGCCGGTGACCATCGGCAGCATCCCTGCCTCCTGGGACACCGAGCCAAGAGATGCTGCACCTCTTCCCCCACCGCTTTCCTCGCGACGGCGCCGTGATTTTTGCTAACCTAGAAAGGACCCTCGAGTTTAAGGTGGCTCTTAGCAGAGGCATTTTGAGAGGGATGCTTTCTGGGAAAAACATTCCTTAAAAGACAAGCTCTTTCCTTCTGCCTCACCCCCAGCTTTTGACATTTTAGAGCTGCAGAAAAATAAAATGTTTCAAAAAAAAAAAAAAAAAAAATTTTTTTTAAAATCTAATTTTCAGCTTTACAGGCACAAAACCTAAAGGAAGAGCTGGTTTCCAAGAGCTCAGGCAAGAGATGAAAAGAGCAGCAGCGGCTGCGTACGAGGCACCTTTGGGAGGGCGAGATCCAGCTCTGGAGCGGGATGCGGCTCTCGCACCCTCTGCGGCAAAACCTGCTCACTGCCGGTCGCTCAGCCCAGCAACCAGACCCCCCAGGGCTGGGGGGATGATGAGCTGGGTATTATTTTGCGGGCAGTGCTCGTTTGCTTTCCAGGCTCTAGCGGCTTCTCCACCCCGCCCCCGGCTCCCTCGAGGAATTTCACATGGGAACGGCTGGCAGGAGGGACAACAGGAGAGCTGGATTACCAGGGGCATCCACCCCCTGCAATACCTAAGGGCAGGAGACTCTGTCACACACACCCTAACATTTCTTTTTGCACCCCCCAACCCCCCCCCTCCACTTTGCATTACACTTTGCTGCTGGGCTCCAAATTTCCCAGTCTACAAAAAAAAAAGGAAAAAAACCCAGTGCTGGGATTTTTTTGCAGCAGAGCAAGGAATTCACATTGCCCATATCTGAGACAGGATCCGTTACCCACCCATATCCCAACTGGAGCTGTTGGAATTATGTCAATTTTTTTTGTTTGAATAGGAAAGTTTGGAAGCAAAAGGGGGAAACTGGTGCAGAGCCCTTGGGGGCAGCAGCTGCTGGGGGGTGGGGGGGCAGCGAAAGCAGCAGCTCAGGTGGGATCAGCAAAGTCATGGAGATGGAAGCAAATTAAAGCCATTAAAATAGGGAGGTAAATGGAGAAGTGGGGCTTTTTGAGGCTGCTCTCTTCAGGCAGATGAAATAGAGTCATCTCTTGTGAAAAAATGCTTGACGTGTCTCCAAAGGAGGGCAAGCTGCAAGAGGGAGCTGTCAGCCACCAGAGGTACAAAGGGGACCACGGGCTTCAGCTGTCCTTGGCACTCCGAGCGCCACTCTCCCCACCTCCAACTCTCACACTGGTGACCCGAGTGGGAAAACATCTGAGGGCAGGGATAGAGAAGTGCTGGGGAGGAGCAGACGCGTTCTCTGCTGTGCCTTCTGGTGTGCACGGGGAGAGATGCCAGCCTGATTAGAAAAAAAATTTGGCAGTGTCACAGCTTGTCCCCCTGGGACGTGCATCACAGCCCCAAACCAGGTGCAGCCAGTAACGCTGCTGTAAAATGAGCTCTTCATTCCACCAGCAAAGGCCAAATACCCTCAGCAGGTCCTCAGGTTGAGGACAACAAAGGCCTTCAGGCCACGCTTGCTGCCCTGACAGCAAAGAGAGATGGTTCGGGCAGGTAACGCCCGGTGCAGGACAGACAGACAGAGCAACCAGAGAAGAAAGACGCTGAGGAAGTGAAGGCTGTGGGTAAGCAGCACGATCCCACAGCAGCCTGGGAGGTGCAGGATGGGATGAATGGGGCACATCACAACCCAGAGGGGCTGCAGAAATCCACCTGGGATTAGTCAAGAGTGGTGGAGCCACTAATGAGTATCTTTGAGGGGTCACAAAGAACCGGTCAGATTTCAGAAGACCAGAAGATGACACACATTATCTGCCTTTAAAAATAAAACTGAGGAAAACCACGGAGACCCATAAATAAGCAACCTATAAGAACACACACAGAAAATAACACAGGCTAAGAAACATCCAACATGGGCTGGGACCTCTGCAATAGGTGAAGAGGAGCAGGTGGGACCTATCTTGACTTAGGAAGGCTTCATCACTACCTCTCAGGAGATGCTCCCTGTGTCTGTGCCCTCTGTGGGGCAAGGAGTCCTTGTGTAGATGTGGGATATGCTTGTTCAGGCTGCTAAGTTTAACCGTGGTGAAGGGAAGTCACAAGCTCTTTGGAGAGCAAGGCTTGAACTCAGAATAGTGCTGAGGAATTGCAGAAAGAGCTGGAACTATGGGGAGAGGCAATTCATCAAGGATTATGGAATAGCAGTGAGCTTGAGGACCACCAGAAGAGAAAAACAACCCCAAGAATTAGGAAATTCTTCAGAGGAGGATCTGATGGTGGAAGTGAAACCCAAGCTCAAGGCAAATGGGCAGCACCAGGCTGTGGGGTGGTGTCTGATGCTCTCTCCAAAGTTTATAGGCATGTCCCTGTGGTGACACGGGCAAAACCAGGGGAAGCCTACAAGACAATGACAAAGAAACATTCACAACTCCAGAAAACACAACCGTTGATGGAAGCTTAGAACAAACAGATCTCCTCAGTCTAGAGGAGAAAGGACTGAGGAGACACGACAGCAGTCCAAAAAACTCTGAGATACTGGGAAAGGGCTGGTTCCAGATCAGGACAGGGTGGGATGGAGACCTTGGGGGGATGATCTGCACCAGGCATCACTTTAGGAACATCCCTGAGCACACTCAACACCAGCACAGCTACCCTGGGACCCCAGAAAACAAGGGCTTGGAGAAAAGCAGAGGGGCATATCCTCAGCCTGCACCTGGCTCAGAGGTCTGGGAGGCAAAACCCCACCCAAGGGAAGGCTGGGAAGCAGCCCATCATGCAGCCTGGGTTTCCACGGGCACTGACCAGCTGAGCTATTGCTTTTCAGCTGGAAATAGCACCGGTGTGAGCCCCCAGCTGGGGAGCAGAGCGCTGGCGAGTCCAGCCTGCGGTTAGTTATCAAAGGCGACTAAAAAAAGATATTCCACGCACAGGGTCGGTGGGGAGTTCCCCCTCTTTTTTTTTTTTTTTTTTTTTTTTTTCCCTTCCAAGGATTAAATCAACTCAACAGCCCCCTTCACAGCTTCCCTTTTGATGTGTTCAGACTCATTAAAAGTTTCATTTCTTTCTCTGTTTTCCCCCTGGGGGGAGGAAGGGGAGAGTACACAAAAGTTTACTTCAGAAGCAGGGTCGGCAGCTGCAGCAGCAGCTGCCATCGCTGTGGGACAAGAGGAGCCTCCACCAGCCTCCCCACCTCGCCCAAACCACCCAGTAAAAGGGGTCCCCCCCCGCAGCCACACCGCTCCCCAGCATCACGCCGGCACAATGCTGTCGCAGGACGCACGGGATGAAGCGAGCACGAGAGAGCTGCAAAACTCCTGCAAACCCCGCAACTCTGGGGATCCGACTCTAAGTTTTCAGGTCTGACCCTGAGAGTTTTGGGGTCCTTTCCCAAAATGCCCAGTTCCCTGCCACCGACAGCACCAGTATTTCCCCAACAGCTTCAGGCACAGCCCTGGGATAATCCCCCACGCATGGCAAATGGGCAGCAGTCCCCCACAATTCTTTTTTTTTTGCCTGAGCAGCTGTTTAAGTGTCTATTTTAAAACTCAGTTCCCTATTTTAAAATAGCTAACGAGACACTGATGGAGGCTGGGTCAATATCATCTCTACAAGGTCTGGGAGACACCTGACTCTTCGCTGGGCTCTTTGTCCCAAGCCCCCAGTCTCAGAGCACCCATCATGTTTCCAACACGCACCAAGAGCTTACATGGTAAAGAAAGAAGTTTTTAAGGGACAACTCCTGCACCCCTGCTGTGAACTGCCATTGGTACAGCCACCTGGTTCTAGATGGAGATGCATCAACCAGCCAGGCAGAGGGGGATATATTGGATGGTTTTCTGTTGGTATTTTTTTTATCCTCCCTTTGATTTTATCAGGTCTTTTTTTAAAATGCCCCAATCAAGAGCAAAAGAGGAGCTGGCCGGCTGGGCACGTGCGAGAGGACTTTCAGAAAGCAAGTGCCCATGGCAGAGCACAGTGGGAGGTCCCCATATATCCCCTTGGTGTGCACCCCAACAAGGCAGAGGGGACCCCACGGACAAGACCTGGCAAAAGGGACCCCGCTCGCTTACCTGACCACAGGCTCAGGAATGGCCTCGGCGCTCGCCGGCACCTGGACACCCTTCTCCCACTCCTGCCTCCAGGGATCGGCCAGGACATAGTACTCATCAGGACTCAGCTGGAAGGAGTCAGGGATCTTCATGGCTGTTATCAGATCCGTACGGAAAACCTGAACCGGGACAGAAAAAAACATCCAACAGGCAGAGTGAAGGGGTCTGGCAGAGGCTGGGGCCACGCGTCCCCAGGGAGAGAGCCCTGGGGAATCGGTCCCCCCAACAGCACAGCTTCAGGATTGGGGGTTGGACTTGATGGTCTTTGGAGGTGCCTTCCAACCCCTGGCACTCTGTGATTCTGTGGTGTCACTTTATGTGAGACACCTCCAGAGTGAGGTTTGGGCAGGATTTGGGGAGAACAGCACAAGCAGGACTCTCCTGTCTGGCCAGGCAGTGACTGGGCTTCTCCATGCTCAGCCTCACTGGAGGCAATGATATTCTTGACATGAATGAAGCTGTGGGAAACAGAGCCACCTCCTTACCATAACCACCTTGAGTCCCCATCATGTCACTTCACTGTCCCAAGCACCTTCATGTCCCCATCATCACCTCAATGGCCCAAGCAGGGACAACTAAATGCTGAAGGTACTCACTGGGGTTTGATTGCTCCGTGGTGATTGCACAGCAAGGAGCAAAAGGCAAAATAAATCCAGCTAGAGCTGGAAAATATCTGACTAAATAGCCATCCGGGTGCCTGCTTACACATCCACAGCCCAACACATGATTCTTCCTGGCCCAATCACCCTCCTGCGAGACCGACACCGCACCCCTCCTCTAGCAAAACCCTCCATCCCCTCAGACACTGAACGGGCTCGTTCTCCATTTCACTTCTGGCCCTTCAGAGTCTTCCCCCAATATACTACCATAAAAAACTCATTCCAAAAAAATCCCCTGCAGCGAGTAAGGATTTCCTTCCAGAGGGTTGCCCGATAGCAATGACTCGAGCAATCCTGCCTCTTAACAGCATAAAAATAAATTGTCTATGGAAATGGGTTTCTCCTCACTCCTAGCTGCTGTTAGCTGGAACACCACCACCTCGCTCCATCCCTGCTCCTTCTGCAGTACCTTCAGTGGAAGTGGGATGGATCAGGTGGTTTCTGCAGACCCTGCTTAAATCCGTTTGCTGAGTCCACTCTCCAGATCAGCCTTGTTTTGTCAGAACCACCATAAACGACACGATATGGTTTTACACGTTCGATACAAAGATAACGCGCTTTGGGAAGTGTTTGGGAAACCAAATCAGCTGAGATGCAGGAAACTAGGCATTAACTAAGACCACTGAGACCAGTATTTAGGTCAGTTTGTTTAATCCTCAAGAGTCTCAGCTGCTAACCCAATTAGAGTTAAATACAATACATAAACAACCTTTTCTACGTTGGGACCTCCTTGAATTGTACTGGTACCATCCTCCCGATGCATCTGCTTGGAGACATTTCTGCCTACATCTATATAAACCTGATTTGAGTTGGCCAGATGCAGTCTTGGCACATCCTTCAACGAACATAATTAACAGCCTACATATTACAGTCAGAATTAGGCTCAGTTTGAGAAAGATCAGGTTCCTTTAAGTCTCCATGTACTACAGATGCATGGTTATGGATGCCACGGTAACCTTTGGCTGGGTTGCCAGCATGAGAAATTAGTAAGAAATTAAGATAAATGCTAATCAAGCATGAGAAGGGATATGTGAGATGTCACAGTCAGGATGCCACGTGTCTGTGTAGCAGAACCAGCCAAGTCACCCCACTGGTGCTCGTTTCCTAAAGCACAGCGTACAAATGCACCCTGCTCTCAACACGATGGCATTGCCAGGGTCACACTCGGGCAAAACGGCATCTCCATGACCCAGTCTTGGTACCCACCTCCCATGAGGACAATGCAAGCTTGAGCAATCCTCCCCACATGGGACCGCTCTGCTTTGGTGGATGAGATGCTCCCCAGTGCCTGGACCACTTGGTTGAGGGCAGCAGCCACAGGGCAGGTGCCACCTCCTTGCTCCAGGCACCAGATGCCAGGCAAGAGTTTTGCAGCACTTCTGTGACACTCCATTTGCAAAACTGTTATCGCTGTTTTGGAGACACTCACGGTTGGGATTCATGGGAAAAGACAGGTAGGAATGGTTTCCAAAGGTGCTGGGCACCCAACAGGCTTTCAACACTCCCTGGACTGGCTCCTGATGACATCTAAGTGTCCTCCACCTCCCTCGCTGCCAACTCAGTTGCCTTCTGAGGACACTCACTTCCACATCACGGCTGACCATGTGATCAAGAGAATGGCATCACCCTTTGATGGTGTGCAAATCCAAACAACTCCTCCAGGAACATGCCCAGCACAGTGCTGGCAGCACAAGGCAGCAGACAACAGGCATGACCACACTCTTGCTGCAGGGCATGACCTGGCAGCCACTGCAAAAGCAGCAATGGGAGATGTGGGCATGAGCCTTCCAGGGCAACTGGACCTGGAAAGGTCCAGTCCAGTCATTAACCTCTCCCAGAAGGTGTCTCTCAGGACACTGGCACCCACCACAGCAGCACCCTTTCAAAACAAAGATCTCCAGTTTCATTTGCACAGCCTCAGAGGTGACAGGTCCCACTGCTTCAAGGTAACACCAGCGCTAGACAGCAATGATGGATTTATGTCAGTGCCTGGCCCATCAACTTTCTCCAACCGATGAAGAGGATGATGGAAGAGCCCACAGCTCCCCCCCAGGGCTCTCCAGTAACAGTTGGGAAATCAAACAGACCCATGCAGTCCTCGTGTCAGAAACTAAACACATTTTCCTTCTTTGCTTATAGCTATTAACTCATTTCTTAAGTGCTCTCGTTTGCTGGGGTCGTGGATTCAGCAGTCCAGGCACCTCAGCAGCATCTCCCGAGCAGCTGCCCGCCCATCCCACACCACTCTGAACCAGCAGGACCAGCCTCACCGGTGCTTCACAACATGGACAGATGCCAAACCCTCGGGCAAACCTGGACCTCGCAGCCTCTTCGTTGGGAAAGGCAGCCACGGAATCAGCTCTCGCTCTGATTTCTCCCCTCCGCATGCCGCGGATCCCAGACTCATGTTTTCCTACATTAAGCCCTCCCCAAATTCATCCCTTCTGACTTTTCAGCTCGCGTCGGTGCAGACGCTCAAGTTTTCATTTTAAGCCAAATAAGCACGATGGTATCTATCCCCCCCGAAGATGATAAGCACATCGCAGGCTGGATTTGCAATCTCACTACTTCATTTATTTAGTCCCTTCTTGGAAAAAACAGATAAGCTGGCCCCTCCAAAGGCAGCCCGTGCGCCCGTGCTTTATCACAGCGATGCCTCTGTCTCCTCCTGAAGAACTGGAAATGCTCAAATTATTAACTATCAAAGCAGAACACTTTTGAAATGATAGAATGGCAGAGAAATTGTAAAGGAAAGCAGATCAGTTGTCTGGAAATCTCCCAACAGCTAATACGTGCAAATTGTAATCTAAATGTCTTTTTGTTTTGAATTGTCTGGGATTAGGGTTGGGAAAAGACTCAATTATTCTACTCAAACTCCTCTGAATTATTTATGAAAACCAAATAAAGGATAAATTGGGCACTGATGAACCGGAGACCTGGTGGTGAAGAGAAAGTTGGGTACCAGAAAACAAGCAATTTACCCTCAATAGGAGTGTTTACTGTTTCTCCCCGGCCGCAGGAGCTGACAAATTGTCCCCGAGGCTCAGCTGCTCTGCTGCCCACTCCCCTCGCAGCCCTGCCCAGGCTCCATCCTCCCCTCCCAGCCCAGCAACAGGATCCAGTTTATTACCCATCGATCTGCTGGCATCGGGGAAGGCCAAACTGAGGCGTTCACTTTATTACCTCTGCTTGCTCGGGAACCTCGGGCCAGTGTCGGATGCTCAGAGATGCATCACACCGATGCCCGGGGCCAATCTCACCTGTCACTATCATCAGCATTAAAGATGGGAAAAAAGGAACATTAAATTGCAAAATCCCAAGATGTTTTTTTGCCTTTGTTCTTCCAAGCGAGATAGACCAGGAGCGCTCGTGTAGCATCAAAGCCCAGGCAGGAGAAAGGCACACTGAGAATGCCTCCCTCTCAGTGCCTGGGGATCCCACAGCCACGTGGATGAGCAACAAGAGCTGAGCCTCTTGCTGCCCATCACCAGCCCTGGCACTTATGGCAGGACCAACCCTGCACCCACTACCACGAGAACTGATAAAAATACTCGGGCAGACAGCGCTCCTCAGCGTGAGTGTACCCAGTGACACAAACCACCCAGTACCATCAGAAAGCAGCAGTCAATGCAGCAGCTCCTGTCACCTCCTCTGCCACCATCAGTCCCAAAGCTACCCGCTGGCCCACGTCTCTGCTTCCCAGCTGGCATTCCCTGCTGTCCACCGACCTCACCTCATGGATCAGGCTCTACCAGAGCAATCCAAGGAGGACACCAACCTCCCCCCAGCAGCTCAGCCCACCAGTACAAAGGTCCTGCTGGTTCAGCTGTCCCACCAGCCATGTGGAGAAGCTGTCTGATCACACACACAGCCCCATCCAGATCTTTCTGTGTAGAGAACAGCTTCTTGGCAATCATTCCTTTCTGGATCAAAGAATCACTGGGCATTCAGAGTCTAGCTCATCCATCCTCTCCCAGCACCACCACTGACAGTCACAGCCTGGTTCTGTGAATCCAACCACTCCGGGTCAGCTCCATTTCCAAGGTCTGCAAGCCCTTAAGTTACCCTTGGCACTTACCCTTGGCACTCACTTCTCACAGGTAGGACAAGCCTGTATTACCAACTTCTACTACTTCCCAATCCTTTCAGCCCATCACTTCGTGGTGTTGGACTAACTGCCTCCCCAGGACAACATGTCCCAGCCATTCAGGAACATGAAAAGTCACTGGGACACCAAAGCCACCACACTGGCAAGGATGAAACTGGGAAGGGTGACGGGCACGCTGTGAGACCTGGGAAATGCTGCGCTCCCATCCCTCCCTTAGCAAAGGGCTCCCGAGCTGCACAGCTTTGCAGCAGCATTCCTCCTCCTCCTTCTCTTCCTCCTCCATCTCTCCCCCGCTGATGACCAGCCCCTCTCCAAGCCTCTCACCACCTTTCTGTGCAATCTTCATATCGATTTCCAGGTTCTTTGACTCACTCATAAACCCCTTTCATAAAACACCCACCAATCTCACCACCATTCAGCTCCCACTTTACACGCTCTCTCGACGACTCAGCTTTTCCAGTGACTGCACCATAGGTCTGAGCCTGCCAATTATCCCCTCAGCCCCAAACACCGACCCGAATACACCGAATTCAGATCTCACACTAACAACTTTCTGCCCGTACGAGACCAGCTCCTGGGCGAGAGCCAAAGAGCTGTTATCTGTTTTGGGCTTTAAATCAAAATGGAAAAACAGAACAAAAAAGGAAAGGGGAAAGGAAAAAAGGGAAAGGAGAGGAGAGGGGAAAGGAGAGGAGAGGAGAGGGGAAAGGAGAGGAGAGGAGAGGAGAGGGGAAAGGAGAGGGAAGGAGG
>JANHGN010022309.1:0-40922 GCA_024605025.1 Megaceryle maxima | reverse complement strand
TCTTTACATGTTTGGAAGAACTGGCCAAACTTTTGGTCATGGGCATCTTAAGGACATTTCAAGCAGTCTGCTGCACATAGAACAAGGACTATCACATACTATTTAAATGGATAGTGTTACAACACTAGCTCCCTGCCTGCTCATCACCAGCTAGTACTGCTCAAGACTGATGCCATTATTAGCAAAGATGAAATACTCATATAAATCTTGACTTTATACTACATTCAGGCTTTGAAATCTAGGACCAAGGAATAGTTTCAGCCTAATTGCTCCAAATATTTTTGGGTTTTGAGGAGTTTCAGGTTGTGACAGTTCTAAACTGCAGGAATCATTTTTAGAAGCCCTTCATTATAAAACTTCAGCATCTGTGAACCTAGAGGTTCGTTATATTTTCAACATTCAGAAACAAAGAGAAGAAAAACTTGTATGTGAAATTTAAAATGGTCTGGTTACCATGGCAAATATATATGTGCATTAGTATTCCCAGGGGAACAACAAAAAAAAAATTATCCACTGATTTGGGCACATGTTATTTTTTATTCCTTAACTCATCTGTGATATTTTGGAACATATCTTCCTTCCAGCAAAATAGACTGCATCCATAAACACCTGAAGAATTATAAGGTAACCCCATTTTCTGGCAAAATATTTAAAAAAAAATAACCTTTGTGAGACCCATACAATGCATTCCAGTATCTCTTCACTAAAAAAAAAGGAAAGAATTCCCTATGAAATCTAGAGAAACTGTGGAGTTCTTTTAATTGTGCAGTAACACTATAAATTATGAAGGAAACCACTGTGGTCTGTAAAAACAGTGCAACTGTAATTAAAAGCCGTGGAGAAAGCTCTTAGATAAATAAATGAGATATTATTAGAAGTATGGTACAGAAAAGGTCATTTGGTTCCTATTTACTTGATAAAATTAAAAGCCAATGCATCTGATTCATGCTGGCATAGTTCCACACTTTTCCTGTAGCTGATGGTGGCATAATAAAGATCAGGAAGTATTACTGCACACCATGTTTTTGAAAATCCTTCTACAGTACCGAAAATACTGAAAGGCAACAAGAATTTGAAAAGATATCTTTTCTGACTAAACAGAAAGGAAAGTTCACCCTGAAACAGTGAATTGAAAGGTGTTACAGACATGTAGGACGACCATTTAATTATTGATATAAACTGCTGCATGGATTAAAAGAGCACTAACTGTAGGAAAAATTTAGGGAAAAGGGACATCTTGAAGAAGACAGGAGTCCATTATTATTTCCTGTACTATGCACTGTTTGTAACAGCACTGCTGAAACACTCCTTGACAGCTGTGATACACCTTTTCAGAAACAATCCTTGCTCTCTCCTTAATAAGTACTTATGCAAAGGAAGAAGAACTCTCAGGAACAGTCAATCTGTTGCTTAGCTAGCATGACAAATGGTGCTCTCATCAGACTCATGCACTTCTAATTTGCCAAAGCTAACATGGATTGCAGAGTTAAAAATGGGAGCAGAATATGGCTCCTCTGTAAGTGCTTTTTAAGGCTCTCTTCTTCTTAATTGAGCACGCTATTGTATATTTCATTTGTATATAAGCACACTTCATTTTTCATGCAGCTTAGTTTTGAAGCTTAAGAAGCTCTAAAACTGAAAATCATTTTTGTTATTGAACTCCAAGAAGTGCATCTAGTTACTTCCCATATAATACATTAGTATTTGGACAACTTTAAGATCTATTTGCCTTCTTTTGACTTTTGTGTTCTATCTCAAACTTTACACACATCGTTATTTTCTTTCTTTGTTCCTTTCAGGGTTGGGAATAGGGTCAGGCAGGGTGAAGTGCTGCCAATGAAACGTTAACATCCAGTAGCTGCTACCTTAGTGACCTATAGCAAAAGAAAGCAGGTATCTTGAAAATCGTTACATTCCTTTATGCCCTTTTCAATTTGCTGAGACAAGAATGATGTTGGCATGCAATCCCATCCTAAGGTTCTTGCTAAATGTTAGGGTCTTCTGTTACTGGGACAGTTTTATCTACTGCCTCTGCTTATAGTGCTTCTCTCATGAAAAACGACCTTTTTCCTCTGCTTCCAGAGAAAGCAGCCTCAAACTACCACAAAAAAGTCCACTTTGCTAAGTCTTTTATCCTCTCCCTCTGTATTATGTCACGATTTTCATCAGAGAAGGGACTGTCACTGGCAAGCTGGAGTACTGCTGCCTGGGGCTGTGCTTGTTTCAGGTGAAGCTTACATTGAAGCTCTGGAAACCAAACTTCTGGCATGTTTGGTAGGCTCACTTTTGTAGAGCCTTTGCTAGTAGATCTAAGGAACGGGAAGATGTTAGATGATGAAAGGATCTCAGCACATACTGCAAATGATACCAGTGTTAGCATTTTGTCCAAGTGTAAGAATGCACCAAATCTGAGAAGACACTTTATTACTCACTTTCTTGCTCCTGTCTTGAAATACCTTAGTCAATATGAAACTTGGACATCTATGCTTAATTTATTGTCCTACCACTGGAAATTAGGCTTTATTGTGCGTAGTTAAACACTTACAGCTAAGCATGCTTTTCTTTGCTAACTAGGGGTTACAAGGCCCTTGGTACTGTCAAGGGCCTGAGTGCACTAATGACCTTTCTTGCCTCCCTGCACTGTGTCATGGCCCAGGAACTCCCTGGGGTTGTCAGCCCTTGCCCTGGTGATGCCATAGCAGGGCTATTCTCCAGCTCCCCACAGCCATACCCAACCATGTCCCCCACCAAGCTGGGTTGACCTCCTGGCCCATCCCCACCTTCATGGAGATGCTCAATGCCTGGGCTTGGGGCTGATTCCTGTGCCCCTCTAGTCTGCCCAGCACCTTCAGAGCAGGAACCTCCAGCCAGAGCCCTGGCTGAGGAACCCTATCCAAGCACCCTCTGGAGTCCAAAACAGAAAGAATAAGTTAGACATATATATAACTTCTAAGTTTGGCAGACAATGTAGTGAAAAGGGACAATAAGCAAAGTGGTGAACATGCAACGTCTGCAGTTATCTCACATGAAATTGGCCCAGAAGACCAGTTCTGGTCTTGCTCACCTGTGGCAATTATATTTTTCAATGGCCCTACATCCCCACAAGAATCGGTTTGCAGGTATGCCTTTATGTCATCTGCAAAGGATGGATAGTAAAAGTTAAAGATCTTCCATTGAACAGCTGTTATGAAACCTTGAGCTGCAATAAAATATTTCTACAAGAAGCTGATCATGCTTTAAAGAGATACAACAGAGAAACGACTAAATGACTATATGCGGTAAATAAAATTAAATATGATACTCATATAATCATATATTTCTGAAAAGACCATAATTTTAGAGGTGATAAAACTGGCACTATATTTTCATTGATTTGCTGTATCTATTCTGGTTCTAAGTGGCATGTAGAAAATGTCTTTCACCAAAGATGATTAAATGCCTATCTGATATTGCTGAAGTTGGTTTTCATCCACTCCATGGACTTAGGCTAGCCAATAAGAGCATCAAAATCATTAGATGTACTTTGGTTAAGAATTACAGAGAACTTAATTTCTATGTAAGTGCTTGTCTAAAATTTCAGGATGGTGAATTCTGTAATTTGTCTACTAACCCCCTGAAACAAAAGTTTTTAGTTTGAAAAAAAATCAGAGCAATTCTGAAATAATTAATTTTGTTGCTTATGCTTCTTCTCAAAATATTGATTAATGATAGCATTATTAATGACTTCTCCCCTTCTATGCCTAAAAAGTCATTCCCTTGATTAAGACACAGTCCTATTTATTCTAAGAATTCTGGGGAAAAAAAAGTTATGTGTAAATTTTTTTAATATATTTTAAATTCCTGCCCTGTTTCTAATGATGAAAAACTCCAGCATTACATATAGTGACAAAGACATAAGATGAAGGATAATTACAGAATGTGTTACTACCATTTATGTATGAAATCTTCTAGAAAATGAAAAATGCATGCTTTTAGATAGTAAAAGAGACACCAGGTAACTGGATAACCTTGATGCACAGAAAAATTCTGAACACGTCTGGTTCTTCACCAGGTATTCATCTGAGAATGCCCCTGTGTATCTCACTGTTTTTTATTCTGTTTGGGTTTTTGCTTTTTCAGCACAATGATACTCTTTTAAGAAGAAATACCCTAAAGGACAAATTATTGTTGAAAAATAATTCTTAGCTAATATATTTTTAAGTAGGTGTTTTTTAGGCAATTTTTTATAATAAAGTCCTGAATTCTTTGCTAAACTGTGTATTTTACCTTGTCAAGGAAACATTTTACTTTATTTACTTGACTAACACTCATGTATGAATACTTAGATGATTTAAAATATGCATGTGTACAATTTATGCAGAGATGATATTTCACTTCAAATTGCACTTATTTCTCACGGTTCATTACATGATATACAGATAATTTAGGAAAGAGTGTTCATTTAAGGTACACAAATTTTTGAAATAAAAATAGACCCACTGTTACTCAGCAAATAATAAACCCAAAAGCACTAAGTCATTCAAAGAAACAAATCAATTTTCAGATAAACATTGTGTTTGCATTAGAAGCTGCTGGAAAACAAGAGGATTGTCAGGTACTCCCATGAAAATAATTTGTAACTAAAAAATATTTTAAAATTTAAAAATTGGGATCAAATAGTTAAGAATGTCACTGAAAGAACCCAAACAAACCTGTGACAGATTCACACAGCTGATCTATAATGAAGCAATATTTTTGAGTTACGTGCTGTCTGTATCATAAACCACAGCAGCCTAGAATGCTTTTTTCTTTTCTCATCTGTATTGTGTTTATTTCACTCATCTTTGCTTACCCCTAGATAAAAGATCAGTCACTTCTTCTTGTATTTCAGTAGTGATACCAGAATTGACCGTACGTTACCCTCACAATAGCTTCTTACATTCTTCCATGCTCACACGTGTACCTTCCCTGACAGGCTGTAACTGAAGTAGCTCTCAGCACTGTCTGCTTCTGCTCTTCCACCCTCAAAGGATGGTTAGGAGAGGAAGAAAAATTGAAGAATGGGACAAAATATCCACACAATATTTGAAATATAACAAATAAACTATATTTAATTTGATTAAAAAAAAAAAATAACTGCTATTTCTTTCACTCTGTGTGTGGAACCAAGATGCTAAGAACACTCAGTAGTCAAAATTAATATGAGTGGGCTTACGAGTGACCAAAGTACTTTATAATAAACTATTCTGAGCAGGGATGTTTTTTTCTGCCTAAATGACCCTAATTTCCTACCTACCTAAATAATAAAAAGACAAGTTCTCAGGAAGGGATTAGCCCCAACTTGGTGAGACTCAGAAGCCAAAAATTCAGAACAGGAACCTGCGTGGTTGAGGTCAGTCCTTGGAATGAGACTTTTTTTCTGCTGAACTGCAATGGGACATTAGAGAGACCAGACTTTGTAAAAACTGCATCTACAGTGCAGGACCATCAGGCTCAACAACTGAGTTTTTTTAAAGGCTGCTTAGCTGATCTGGAGCAAGTTACTGAATCACAAGTACGGCTAATTTCACTATGACCTTTTCTTTTGGTTAGAGCAGTTCAGTGGGGCCTCTGCAAATGTGGGGGTTGTATTATTCCTACCAGTTTTTTGTCAACAGAATGTTTTTAGACTACAGAGCAGCATACAATTATAGCTTATTCCATCTGCCTTCTTCTTTGGTTTGGAAGATTTTTTGAGAAATAAATCTTTTAAAGATCCTGTTTAAAACAATCTGTTCATCAGTTAATATAAATAGGAATGAAAATAATATTACTGTAGTATTTTTGAATAGTATAAGTGTTTCATAAAAACTCTGAATTCCCTAGGTTTTTAACTAATTTTATTTCAGCTTTATTGGCAACAAAGTTGCATGCATATGCAATACTGTTTCCTCTTGCCCTCAAGGAACAAAAGCTGTTAAAAACATTATGAAGAAAGCTTTATGACTTAAATCTGGTGTGTTTCTCCTACTGCTACAGTGGCAAAATACTCTATAATAATAAAATTAGTTAATGAGGAGTTTTATTGTTTTAGAATGGCAAAAATGCCCTGGTTTATCATGTAAAGCAGAATTGTGCATTGTTGCAGCAAATAAAGCAAAAAATTCAAAGTACATATTTGATCAAGTGTATTTGAAAATACAAAGAAGAGTGTTAACAACCATAGTCTGCATCTATCTACCAATTGCTTGGAGTATAAGTTATAATCAGTTGGAACTAAACCCACCGGCAAACTCATATTTTTAACTGAACTGCAGGAAAAGGATAGGACAATGTCATTTAAAATTAAAAGCTGTCTTCAGAGAAGAAAGGGTAGTGGGGGGACAACTTCAGCATAGCCGATTCATAATTCATGGAATTTGACAAGATATTCCTATCAATGGATGTCTTTGTTTTCAGTGTGGTAAAAATTTCTACCCTAATATCAGATTTGCAGCCATTTGAAATATGCATTTGCATTTAAAATGTTTTCAGATGTGCTTAGTTTTTAAATCAAAGTACTTTAGAGAAGAATACTTCTTTAATGGGAAGAGAAACCTCTTCCTCATGCACGTGATTGCTGCCTCCTAGAAGTATTTTCAGAATGCCAGTTTCTTTGGTCAGAGAAGAACTTGGACTGATCATCAACAGGGACAGAGATTAGAAAATGCTGTGAGTTAAACTCCATCATAGGATTTAGGGCTGGTCTGTAGTCAGGGCTTTCCATAAAGGAGTGTTAGAAATAAAATACATAGCCTCTACCATTTAAGAATTCCCAAGCAATTACCAGGTACCATCTTTGACATTGTACATCTTCACCCCACCTCCTTAGAAGAGGGTAGAGTCGGATATCATCCAGTTCTTTGAGACTCATAGAACAAAAGAAAGGAGAATCAACAGGATGAAGCAAAAGTCCTTTCTTGTCCTCCCCAGGAGGATCCTCTGTCTTCAGACTGACTCAAAACTCTAGTTGGCACTAGAAACATTGAACTGTATTTTAATTTTGACTTTTTAGAAATGAAATGTTTGCCATAGTATGATGTGTTGGTTACTGGGAGAGGAAGCCAGTTATCTCACGGAATTGACTTTGTTTTACAAACCTGAGAGAGTAACACTGTTCTGTACAGACCCTGTTGTGGCAGCCATGCAGCAGAAACTTTAAAGTTCTTGAACAGAAAACTGTGTTGTTTTAGTTACAAATGTTATAATTCACATTGCAGACACAACACATCAATGCCTGTGGTTCTGACCTTAAGTCACTTCATGAGAACTCAGATGGTCTACTTCAATTTCTTTAATGTATACACAACTCTTCAGGGCTCAGCTCTATTTAAGGGTGAATTTCCCTTTGTCCCTACTCTTATAACCTCAGAAGAATTTTTGTCTTCTGACTAGACACCCTGAGACAAATAGTTTTTTGCTGAGGAAAGTTTTGTGTCCCAGTTTGAGATAGAACAGAACTAATTCTCTTCTG
The DNA here is from genome assembly GCA_024605025.1 of Megaceryle maxima. Lineage (NCBI taxonomy): Eukaryota > Metazoa > Chordata > Aves > Coraciiformes > Cerylidae > Megaceryle > Megaceryle maxima. The sequence continues at coordinate 33,451 of JANHGN010022309.1, read as the reverse complement.
TGACTACTTTCCAGACAAGTCTTTTCTAACTAACTGCACTTTCTGAAGTTAACAACATATTTTCACAGGCAATGTCTGCTTCTAGCAGTGATAACAATCCATGTTTAGAGTTACTAGCAAGGATTGATGTGCATACCAAGGTCACTGCTAAATCTTGTGTACCATGTTGGGGGTGCAGAGAGTAAAAGTCAGAGAGTACATCTCTGGAGAGGAGCAGACAATACAGGGGACCCTACACTGACCAGTGAGGTTATTCGATCCCATATACGTCATACTGAGCTGAGGGATCATGAGGGTCAATCTCTCTTCTTCAATGGCTGGCATCTGAAGAGAACTATGTCCATTATGCCTTTGATCCTGATCCATGTGTTCCTGAATCCAGTTCCAGAATCCAGCTCCTGAGTCTGGTTCCTGTCTGATGCTGCGTCCAGTAAGGGACTTCTAGGTGTCTGTTCCACAGCGTCAGTGGTGTATTGATGTAATTGCCATCAGGAGGGTTGGGTTCAATATCAGTTTTGTATATATTAGTACATATTCCATTTTATTATCATTATTTTAATTTAAGCTGTTTTAGTTTTCTAATTCATAAGTCTCTCTCCCTTATTCCCTTTTTCTTCCTCTTTGGAAAGGGAGAGGGGTTAACAGAGAGCATCTGTTATAGGTCTATCAGACAGCCCTGACCCTAAACCTTGACATTGTGTCACTTATTCCCAGGAAACTCAATGACTGTTTCAGATGTTCCCTTTTATAGAGAGAGCTTTTCAAGTTGTTCTTCTGCAGAACTATACCTGATTCCACTTTGTTTTGTCATGCATGTAATGTACCCATGCAATGATATACGTGATTTTAAACAAATCACATTTTTGCATATGCATGATTATGGGATGCTGCAGTATAATCTGGTGTTTGAGATAGATTAGACAGGGGGCAAATTTAGTAATTGAAGTAAAAAGACCCTGTAGCCTAATTGCCATTGATTCTTGGTGTTAAAACATCACCTAGTTAAGTGTCAAGAAATAAAAAATGTTATCTGCCTGTCTGTGTGACTTTTTTTTTGAAAGGATAGGGCAAACATGTAATCTGAGTATCCCTGAAGACTCGAAGTCCTCATAACCCACTTCCAGGTAGAAAATCAGTTATTTGACCTGATTTAAAGAGGAAAAGCCTGGAAACAAGAGGGACACATGGGAAAATGAGAAAAGGAAATAAGATGTATTAGTAAAGAAGGGAAACATGAGGAGAAGTTTGGGTAAGCAGGAAACATTAATATGAGGAGAACAGTAAGTAGAAGAATGAAAACCAGAAGAAGTAATCTGAGACAATATATGAGAGTGCCTATCAGCTTCACATCCTCTTCTCTTTTTCCAGCTGTGATTCCTTATCACCCTTGGGATGTTTCAGTTCAGTCCCCCTCTCTGATGAAGGACTAGGAGGAAGGAATATACATGCTCAGAATGAATCTGACCTCCATGAGAGTGAAAATTAAGGTGATTTTGGCATTTCAACTTAGTTGTTTCAACTTCTAAAAACTATGAATACAAAATACCAAAGTAACTCTTCAGTGCCTTGTATTGGAAGTCAAATCGTGCTGATCACAACAGAAAGTACTGGGAAAAACTAATTCTGTGATAATGAATTATTTTGGTTAAAAGAAGAGTCTTCTAATTTGCAGAGATGCTGCAAAGTAATTACAAAGTGTTATAAGCTCTTCTAAGAAAATTGAAAACATGGGTGTTTGTAGGTATATGTTTCACAAAAATATAACAATGGCTTAAGTGATATGATCAGTATGTTTAGAAAAAGAAATCAAACAATACTATTCTTCCTTCCTTCTCTTTTCCGTATTCTGTAACTAAGGCATACAGTGCTTTTAACTAAGACAGGTACTTCTGGTATAAACTTGTAAATGAGGAGAAAGCTTGATTTATGCAGGAATTATTTAATGTTCTGTATCTGCATTCTGTTTCTTCTCTGTAAGTTAGTTTTGGAATAAAGCACACACCATAACTTTTATGTTATTGTTGTTCGGCCTTGTTATTGGACAGCTAATTTGCTATAAAATCCACACTATATCATTGTTATTAATTAGAGTAGCTGTGAACTTGCCTTTCAAAAGCTATTAAATGCAAATGTTTAGCCAAGTGAAAATAAAACTGTGCAGTGAAGATCTTCAGCGGATAATACCATGAAAGAATTAATACAAAGTAATTAAATCTTCATTTTAAGCAATCTACTTTATCAAGCAATGGACCTAACTCACAGGGTAAAAATATAAAAAATTAAAAATGCTCTGTCAATTGACAACAAAACCAACCCTTTGTGCCTTATAAAATTATGAGGATCAGAACCATATCTTTACAACTTTATTAATCAAGAAAATGAAGAAATAGGTTAGTGTATGTGAAGTGATCTGTACTTTACAGTCTGCATTGTGAATTGTCAGGGGTTTTCATAGCATTAAGAAATATGGCAGACATGATCTAACTAACCACTTACATTAAATTTTATCAGATGCATGTACCTTTTAGAGACACACAGAGCACTGTAAAATATTAATGGAATTGTTCCAACTGTGTAAGCAAAATTAAGAATTTATTTAAGGTTTATAATTTCAGAGATTTAATCCAGAAAGCAGTCCTTAATGGGAACATAATACATGTGTTTAACTGAAATTATTTGCCTAAGTGCTTTTCTGAAGGAAGAAAAGTTCATAGACACTTAAATGCATTTCTGATTTATAGCCTTAGATTTTTAGATGTAATGTTTATTATTTGCTCCCATTTGGTACAACAGCTCATTCAATACCAGCCTGGCTTCAGGTGCTTCTAGAATACCAGTAGACAAATAATATGTATGTATGTATTAAAGCATGTGATAATGTTAATCAGAGAATGTGTATTTGTGATCTACATACCCTTGCAACCAGAAATACCAGGGTAAGACTGAGGAATTGATCTGAATTATGTATGCTCTGTTGGGAATCTGATGGGAGATGAAATTTTTTTTTAAATAGCTTTTTTTTAAATTCCTGTAATAAGAACTGGAATGGTAAGTGAAAGCTTAATTCACTGTGGTTGTAAAAAGTTATAGAAAAATGTATTACTGATGAAGATGTCACATGTCAATTAAATGGGAATCACATTTGTTGTATTGTAACATACTGTAGCTAATATGAGATAAACTTCAGAATGAACTATGTATCAGAGAAAGATGTTTAAAATAAGGTTTAAGTACAATAGCAACAGAATGAAAAAGACCAGCAAACTACAAAGAAGAAAATAAATTCATACTCAGAAAGGCTCAGGAATGCAGGCTGTCTCTGAGAAAGTTGCATTGAGTAGGAACAACCATTTATGGGATTAAAATACAGCTAAGGTCATTTAACATTAGTCATTTGCCAGGAACCCAGTATAAACTAAGCTACATTAAGCACTCCTGGCACAGATATTATACAGCTAACATATATTGAACTATCACAGATTAATATCTCTTCTTCTTCCCTTAACATGGCCTCCTGAATTTGGTTTTCATCTGGTTAGAGTACAACACATTTTCTATCAATCTTATGCTAAGAGAAAGGTCACCTCTCAGTGTGGCCAGGACTCTGCAGGGGAGGCACTTCTATGCATATTCTGATTCTGTAGTTGTATTCTCTCTGCAAGCTTCTAGATGCACTCTCTCCAATTTTTCAAGCCAAGCTGGCCTTTTTCAAGCCCTTACTGGGAAAGGAAACAACAGGCAGATAATGTTGCTGTACACTCCATCAGATTTTCAGACCACACACCTACCCCTGTATATGTGCCAGTGGAAGCTAACAAACATTTTGACTGAAGGCAAGCAGAAGACTTGGAGAGATAAACTCCTGAGAAGTTGTTTAGGAGAGTTTTAACATTGATTACTTTAAATAAGGGGAGGTAACAATTTTTTTCTGAACTCTTCTTTCTCTTTATGATTAGTGTGTGATGTTGTCCAATTAATAGAAAATTCTTCTGATGATTGTATTGGAAGTTCATGACCAACTTTCCCCATGCACCTTGTTAAGCAAAATCAAACCACTGGAGTAAATGTGGTTTCCAGTTGGCTGCTCTGGTTTCTGCATTTATGAAACTTACTAAATGTTGGAGCAGTTCGAATTATATTTGAGTCAATGAATTGGACACAAACATTTAACTAATCTCTTATAGATGCTGGTATGCTGTTTCAGCAACATACAGTAATGACACAGTAGTGGAATACCTTTTTTTGAACAGAATTTAAATACATCATATATTGTCCAAATTGTAATAATAATTAAAAAAAATGTATATATCCTACCTCCTTTCTCCTATTGTTTGTATCAATTCCCTTCAAAACATGCAAAAATATGAAGTATTTATCCAAGAAGCACAACCTTTGTGAAGAAATACCTTAGAACGAGCAGTGCTTCTACCATATTATCAAGGAAGAAGTAATTGCATTGGCATAATAATTATATTTTTCTAAGGAATAATTAGGAACACAATCCTGAATAAGAGTTGGTGTATAAATTAATAGTGTCCAATAAATCCAGTGGCTTACACAGATTCTTTTTACAAAATTTTTCACTCTGATTATGATTCCTCATTCATATTATCAAAAGTAAGAATAATTCCTCTCATGGTTTGTTTGTTTGTTTGTTTGTTTGTGTTTTGGTTTTGCTGGGGTTCTTTTTTTTTTTTTTTTTAACAGCTGACAGCCATTTTGGAGCAAAATAGCTGCAGTTTAGTGACTTGCTGCAGGAAAACCAGAACATAGTGAATTTACAAACTATTCTTACTGTACGAATAAAAACATTGAGAGTTTTATGCAGAAATGTATAGAAATGTCTCAGCTATATTTGTTTTTTGATCAGTTATGATTAAATAAAAGAAAATTAATCTGCAGGGATGGTGGTTAAAGTTTCAGTGAGAAATAGGACTGGTAAAAGGGGTAGATATTTTGTTGTCTTGTAGATAAAAATTAGTTTGGTTTTGATTGAATGAGATATTATATTTTCAAAGACTGAAAAAGGAAGAAATATATAGTTTGAAGCAAACCTGAAAAAATGCTATTGAGGTATTTAATTCATTTTGTGTTTGTATAAAAATCTTTATTCTTTTAAATAATAGGTCAATTAAAGCTTTTATTTTGGAATGCATTTATTTTTAAGAACTGGTGAAAATTAATATTTGATGTTTAGGAAATTTTCACGCAACATTTCTGGCTTGCATTTTTTTCTAGATTCAACTTAATTTAGAGAATAACTCTAGGCTCTTCATAGATATATTTTGGAGTAAATCTGCTGTTCATCAAAAAGCAATCATTTAACTTAATTTAGAAAAAAAAACATTGATGATAAGTGTTCACAATTTCTCATGAAGAAAATGAGTATTCATTTAAAGCAGTTGCAAAAAAATGTAGCTTACAAAACTGAAACCATGGCTGGCAAAGTAATTTTAGCTGCAAAACTACTTATTTTAATCTATTCTAGAGTATGCATCTGGTCTGACCAATAAAGCAGGCTCAGAAGAGAATTATACAAAATAGAACTGTAAAAGACATGGAAATCTTCAACTCTGATTGTCTGCTTACCCTGGGTACAGAATCACAGAATCACAGAATGTCTCTGGTTGGAAGAAATCTTCAAGATCATCTAGTCCAACCTTTGACCCAGTACTGCAAGCCCACCACTAAACATCCAGCCTAAACCTCCCCTGACACAGCTTGCATCCATTCCCTCTGGTCCTGTCACACATCACCAGGGAGAAGAGGCTGTACCTGTCCTCACTCCAACCTCCTTTCAGGTAGGTGTAAAGAGTGATAAGGTCTCCCCTCAGCCTCCTCCAGGCTAAACAATCCCAGCTCCCTCAGCTGCTTCTCACAGGACTTGGTCTCTAAGCCCTTCATGAGCCTCGTTGCCCTTTTCTGGACACATTCCAGCACTTCTATATCCTTATAGTGAGGGGCCCAGAACTAAATGCAATATTCAAGGTGAGGCCTCACTGAGTACAGGGGGTTGATCACCTCCCTGCTGGCCACAGTGTTTCTAATACTAGCCAGAATGCCATTGGCCAATTGTTACAAACAATTTAATTAAAAATGCATTTAAATACAGGGAAAATCCAGAAGCATGCCTATCCACATGTCATTTAACAGTTAGAAGATACCTTCTGGCAAGGTACGAGAGGAGTTTGGAGCCAGAAAATAAACGGGTTTTCACCAAGCTGAACTACATTCCAGTATTCAATGGAAACCATAAATGTACTTTTCTTCCACAGCAGTGTGACAAACTTAATAATGGCACAGATAGATAACTACCTAGTTAACCAATTAGCTAGCTAACAATTACTAGTCTCAGTGTGGAGATGAGATGTCTTTCAGACATTATTAAAAACCAGGAGATCACAAAAGGGTAATGTTTCTTGTAGGTTAAAGTAAACAAAAAACCCAAGATGTCACACTCTGTTAAAATACTGTCCTGGTTTGAGTTAGAACAGGATGACTCTGTTCAGTGTTTTTCAAGTGTGTTCTTGTTGCGCTGTCTGAAGTTAACAGCGTATTTTCATAGGCAGTGTCTGCTTCTGGCAGTGATAATGACCAGTGTTTAGAGTTAGTACCAAGGACTGGTGTGCAGACTGAGGTCACTGCTAGATCGACCTTGGGGGTTGCAGAAAGTAAAAGGCCACATCTGCAGGGAGGAGTGGACAGGGCAGGTGACCCTAAACTGACCGACAAGTTATTCCACCCCATATGCATCACATTTAGTATAAAGATAAGGGGTCACAAGGGTCAAGCTCTCTTCTTCAGTGGCTGGCATCTGAGGAAGACTGTCTATTCTGCCTTCAATCCTGATCCATGTGTTCCTGAATTCAGAATCCAACTCCTAAATCTAGTTCCTGTCTGATGATGAGTCCTTTCTAGGATTTGCCCAGTGTCTGCTCCACATAATTGCCATCAGGGGGAGTTGGGATCAATACAATTTTTGTATATATTTGTATACATTCCATTTTATTATTATTATTATTATTTTCATTAAAGCTGTTCCAGTTTTCTTTTCCAATCAATAAGTCTCTCTCCCTTATTGCCTTTCTCTTCCCCTTTGGAGGGCTTTTTTTCTTTCCTTTGGTGGTAGAGGTGGGACAGGGAATTGACAAATCTGATTGCTAGCAGCATCTGTTACACTTTTGACCATCTCTATGGACATCTGTGTTAATAATGAATATTATCAATAACATTTTAGTTGTGAAGCTATTAGCTGTAGCAGGGCCTGTCAAATCAGAAAGTCTCATGTGAGACTGTAGCCTGTATCAGAGTGCCCTCACAGGGCACAGAGGTGCCTCATGCTGTTTGCACAGTACCTTGCTTAAAGGATCTGGATGCCCACAGAGCCTTCCCCACAGGGCCTTACCCTTTGCATGATTTCTTAAATTCAGCAGTGCACTGGATGCTTTCAAAACAGCATGGGCTGATCTAATGAGAATAATCTGTTTCCTCCTTTGAGGAGGACTTTATGAAGATCTTTTGCTTAATAAATTCAGACTTTCTTACAAAAGCATAGGTTGACAATCTTTTATTTTTCAGCCAGGAACAATGGAAAACTGATTTCCCTTCCATCTGTATTTGGTTAAGCACCGTCATCAATAGAGACAGAGAATGAGCTGCTGCACATACCAAAACCTATCTTCAGCTTTTAATTCTAGATCTTTCTGCAGTCATTTCTTTAAAAAAAAAAAAGTGGTGTTTTTTCATCTGTTGCTTTTTTCATAGTAGCTGACCATCAAGTGCAGTTGGCTGAAGCCTGATGTGCCAGGCCAGTGAGCTCAGCCAACAATATGAAACTGCATTAGTTTTCTCTACAGTCTCTCTTGAAAATGATCGTCTGCTGCAGTAGTTCCTCATGCAGACAATGGTAGGGAAACATGTCAATTGAATTATTTCCCTACATTAAAAACTTAAAGAGTTTTTTTTTTTTCCACATCATTTTATTTGAAAATTTACCATTCAGGAAATACAGGAACAAGAGCAATTAATGTGTGAGGCCATGGGCAGTCATACACTGCTGAAGTAACTCTAATAGCTGATGTTATTTCCCCTGTGGTTCCTTGCTCCCTGTCTGCTGCCAGAGGTTACTGTCTCCAAAGCCAAGTGGCCAGGATACAGCAGGTAAGTGCTCCTCAGTGCACTCCCTGGCAGCTTACCCAAGCATCTGCCACAGCAGCTTGAATTAGCCTGTCAGACTGCACAGAGCTATCTGAGCACAGATGTATATTCCTCTTAGTAGTGAGAGTAATCATTTCATTGCCAGTCCCTAACACCTAGGGACAGTTATGTCATACATAGTGGTAGTCTTCTGGCAAACATATGGCCTCACCTTTGTATGACTACCACCAACTTGTACATACTCTGTTATATCCACCAGCACCTTCCTCAGGTAAAGTGCCTTTAGTTTCTTTTCAGGAATCACCCAAAAACCACTTTGCTTCACAATTTGCATTTAACATAGATTTAGCAATCATACTGAGAATTTCCTTTGCCTGTCTTATCTGACTACAGATTATGCGTGTACCCAACACATGCTGAGAAACTGTGAGGATGTTGTCCATTTCCCTGCTGGATTCATACACTAACTACTGATAAGCAAATTCCTCTCATCTCCCAAATGAAAGGCAATCACCTGTATGGGAGAAAGATATTGTATTTTTTATATAAAGTCACTGACTTGTGTAAAAAAGATTTAAATGTATTTGGCTCAGTATATCCCCTTGGGTCTTTGTGGAAGAAATTTGCCTCTTTACTGGAATTTCACAGGAGTAAACATGGTATGACATGAGTAAGGAAAAATTCTTCAGAACATTACATATAGTGTTAGTACTTTTATGTTCAAACTATCAATTCTACTTTAGAGTGCATTATCTTCCACAGAATAAAAAAGTACACTAACATGAAAGTGCAGATAAGGATGCATTTTTAGTACAATGAACATAAAGCAACATAAAAGGATATACCAACCAAAGCATCTTGACCGTATCAAGAGAGTAATATTATACCATTTTTTTCACTGCTTATTTATGAGCTTTGACTCAAAAGACCAAACGAATTCTATTAATGAGATCAAATATTATATGTTAATCATTCTTCCATTTGCTAGTAACAAAAGAATGCTAATATGAATGCACTTCTGAAATCTAAAAATGTAAATTAATGTATAATGAATATCACAAAGCACTGTAGCTAATAAAAGATCAAGCTTACTAGAATGCCAGTAGGAGGCTTCAAGGCAATCTGCTAAATTCTAAATTAGAAAAACACTTAGTTTAAAGTTAATAGAAAGTAGTAGGTAAACAGTCTTAAATGCAAACAGTGACAACTTGACAGAGAAAATAGGTTAAATTACTTTTCTGCTTGTATTTTGGGGCTGTGTAGACTCCTTTATTCTCTCATTGGTTTTCACTGCTTTTTACTAATTAGCTCAATGTCAGAATGGAATCAAATTGCAGTATACATTACAGCAGCAGAAATTCTGAGAATGTTGGATAGGCAGCTGCCATTTTCTGACTTTTCTATCAGATTTTTATAGGTTTTCTATGCTCAAGGCAAAGATATATATGACAATTTGAAATCAATGGCAGAGCTGCTGTTGACTTTGGGGAGTCTGGGAGTTTACCTGTGCCAATCAAGGTAAGCTCAAAAAAAAAAAAAAAAAAAAAAAGCCAAAGCCCCCAGAAAACGCCTGGAAAAGCAGAGATACAGTTGGAGACTGAGAGATCTGATTTTCAGAAAATGTTCAGAATTCAGCTTCTGACAGGAAGGCCCCAGTGCTATCCTTCAAGTCAGCCACTATCAATCAATGATTGAAAAAGTTAGGTTTGTTTGCTGATATTATGACATGCTACAGGAACCTAAACTTCAGCTAGGATACAGAGCAGATAGGGGAAAACAGACATTTTGCTGCAGGGAAGTTTGTAAGTGTTACAGACTAAAATCAGAAAGGAAATGTAAGATCAACAACCTAATTTTGGCATGGCAGTGAAGCATCCAAGAAGACAATGTGACACAAAAAATGGCATTTAAAACATTCATGGAGAGAATTACACACCCCAATCTGGGATCAGTCAGGCAGCCAGTCAAGGCTGGGGCTAGCCTTTAGAAAAGTGCAGGGGGAAAAGTCTGAATCTTGAAGTTTGTCAGTCTGCTCTTGCAGGTAAGCATCTCTGTCTAGGCAGAGACTGATGGCCCAGAAGCTTGTCCTAATTTTGTAGGTTGGAACTGTTCTTTTTTTGCCCAGCCATTCACTGTGGGAAAAGAGTAGAAATGTACTGATCATATATGTGATTCAGTCTTTTTCTTGCTGCTGTTTAGGGCTTGCTGATGTACAGAGGAGGCTCAGAGATGCAAGTCTGCTTAGGTGAGCTCAACCAGGAGCTCACCTGAGAACTGGAGTTTCTGCACTAGACTCAAGGGTTATTCATGTTCTTTGTGCTAGTCACATACCATCTGTGGAGCTGGGACTAGGCAGGTAGATGAATCTCACTCTAGCACCCCCTCAAAAGAAAGGCCTACCATGGCTCACACGTCCCTTCCCAGGAGATGGGAGTGAATCCCCTCAGCCCAAAGGTAGGAACCAATGCTTCATCTCTTATGGATCTATGAGTGTGTCAACCATTAGGCTGTGGTTGGAGTTGAGGAGTCAAAGTGCATAACTTGTTGTTTTCAAATAAAGTGATTTATCAAAATGGTGCTTGCAAAATGAGACTTCCCCAGTTCCTGGGAAGCTCTCCTGGAGAAACGCAGCAGGACACCTGGCTTCTTGGACAGAAGAGATGTGAGAAGTACACCAAGATGCTCAGTACTGTGAGGATCAAGGTGCTGCCGGGGTGTAGCAGAAGCAGCACTGCCATGGTCTGAGCTCTGCAGGATCTGAGACAGAAACCCGCTTCGAGGTGTGGGTGTTTTTCTGGGCTCAAGCAACAGGAGTTTTCAGAATCAAAGTTGTGTGTACCTGAAGTTCACCCGAATTCTCCTTCAGGTGTTTAAGTCTTTCATTATATGTGGCCTGCAGTTTCATATCCACTAAAATTCATGGGGATTAAAATCTAATTATTGTATTGTTGTTAAGTCTGAATTTAAAATCCTCTTTCTGGCAGTTAAAAGGAACAGCTAATCATGTCAATCCACTCGTGCATAAATTCATGGAGGTTAGTAGAACCGTTTGGGTGCCTAGTCAAGTGCATCAGGAAGTGTAAGAGGCATCTTTTAATGCTCAAATTTGATTTGAAGGATTAGAATTTTAATAGCCAACACCATGAATTTTAACTTTCAAACAAATGACTGAGAGGGAAACCTGAGAATGTGTAAATTGGCCAGCTGGTAGCTGCTACTTACACACATGTGCTCCCTGGTAAAGGCAACATAATTTAGATGTTCATGAAATAGGGAACCATATTTGAGGGCTTCATACTTTAGGCTTTGCCATAGAGAATGGCTATGTGCAGAGAAATTTTTCTATAGAAGGATGTGACACAGATCAACGTGACATTTTTTTTAAGTTGTATTTTCCCCTAGTTTCAAACCTTAGATAAATTCCTTTCAAGATTTATGCTCCAGCTGTGCTAGAAGGAAGAGGTATTGCAATAGACAGAAATAAGATTATTTACTTCGGAGATGAAGTCCTCTAGATTAACAGCTCTGATTTTCATGTACTGGAAATAGATCAATTATGCAAAGTAGGATGAGGGAAATGGGGAAGAGGGCTCACTTTAGCAATCTAGCACTTCTGGAAGTTACTGTCTAAATCACAAAGCAAAGACCTGCAGAGCCAAGTCTAAGTGTGGAAGGGGAAACCATACAGGGATCTAGTGATCTCCATCTCACAGAGGTTGATGGTGTAATCCTGAGGCACCTATATCTTCTAGAAGAGATGCTGGTGGAAAACTAACTACTAGTCCTAGGAAGAGTCATTGCATGCAGGTTAGTTTTCTTTCATACACATTGTGTAGATAAAAAGATTCATAAACACATCTTATGTGTAATGCACGTAACTTTAACATAGAGAAATAATGTCCATTGCTAGACCTTTTAGACTTTAACTGAAAATAAAAAAAACAATCACAAAATGCATTAATTATTGCATTTTTTAATTTAACAAAATAGAAAAAAGTAAACCATCCTTTCTTTTAGAATAGCATTACTCATTGTGCACACAGCATGTACAGTTTAAGGCTGGCATAAGCAGATAGCTGAAAGAGCCTTCAGCTATAAAGGCAGTATTAATACCTTAATTATTTTTATTAATATATCAGAATAACTTCTTTAACATATTCTGTAGAGGATTATAAATCTTTTTGTAACTTACAGAACTACATAATGGTGGCACAGAGGATTTACAGCATCTCTTACTTTAAGATGTCTTTTTATACAACACAGGCATTTAATAAAAGTGTTCAATGAAGCTTATTGACATTTACTTTTCCCTTTGCCATACATTTATTAAGTTTGAATATCACATTCACATTAACATCAAACACATAAAATATGAAATAGCTGGAGAGAACAGAAGACATATTTTAGTGCTTTGATGTTGATGCCAAAGTTTTATTTAAGATATTTATATGTAGCCTAAAAAGGATAATAAATTTCATTGAAAGCTCACTATATTACTAGACTTTTCAAAGGCCACAGGGTAGACTGAAAGTACCAAAAGGGAAAAATAGAAATACTGCTGAACAATCAATCTTCAAAAGCAATGAATGCTATTAGGAAACCACATTTAAGATATCCATAATTTAAATTTGATTTCTGAGAAGTGGAATGGCACATACACGAGAGTTTCAGATCAAGCATGAAAATGGGTTCCATTAGATTTTTCTGTTTTCTTACACGGGTATCATTTTCTTCAGAGGCACTGATAAAAAGACTACTGTGTACAAAGTACTTACTATGAAGTACAGTGGGATTTAGTAATGTAAAGTATGGTCAAAGGCTGCCAAAAGCAAAGACAATTCCCTTGACTGAAGTGCCTGCTGGTTTCTACCTACTACCTAGTTGAAATTAAATTTATCCATAGATTTGTAGCAAGAACATGAGTAATTGAGCAAGAAGGAACATGTACTTGGTACATTAAATTTCTCTCTGCTGTATTTCTCCATTCACAGTTTGTGCAGGGATGAATGATATTAGGTATGAGCAAACCAGATCAGATTAAAAGAAATGTGAGCTATCCATCTCAAAGAAAGCTGCAAGAGAAGATTTTTCAAGGAATACAATTGTTTTGGCAACTTTTGGTGTTAGATAGTTACCATTCACTGCTAAAAGTAATCAACTATGCAAATTGTAGATTATCACTTGAACACAAAGTTCCATTGCCAAAATATATACATACCGTAAATTCAAGTTTAATTTGTTCTTCATGGCCTTTGATTCAGGGCAAAGCAGAGACGAGAAATTCAGTCAGTGTTTCCCAAATATTAAAAAAATATGCAGACCAATTTTGGATTAAATATCATGCTGTGGCATCTCTCTCTCAGTTTTGTAAAACCTCACAGATAGAACTAACTTTTTGATTCATGTTAGCTGCGAAGCCTGTTCAAATGCTTGAACTTTTATTGATATATTTCAACTGACATTTAGACTCCTAAATACCTTTGTGTATTTTCTCTTTCTTATTACTTGCTGAACACTGCTAAATAAAAAGTCAGTGGCAGCTGTTGGATGCTTAGTACCTGTGAAGAAATCAGTCCTGTGATTGACAGCTAATATAGCACCAAAGAAATTAGGAGTCAGGTCAATTACAGGATCAGTATACATACACAAGAATGCCAACTGTAGGTTCTAGTTTAAAAAAGGACAAAGGAATAAATTTGTTCTCTGGCTTTATATTGTATTATTTCCTCAAATCATTGAGTATTTGGGAGTCTATTCCCTGAATTGTTATGTGTCAGGTTCAGCACATTTGCTCAGTAATTATAAGAAACTGTTGCTGTTACACCAAAAGTCACAAATTCTCAGTGTGACATTCTCCCTAAGACACAAGGAAAGAAAGAGGAGACAGCAATGATAAAATTATCAAAATACAGGATAAGGCAGATGTAATGCTTTCCCACAGTCATGACATCCACCATATTTCTACGGTCATCAGATTTTCCTGGACCATTGCATATTGGTCAGTCAATTAGGCAACACCAGAGCCTTCTGTGCTTGAAGATGATTCCCTTGTGTAGATTCAGATTTCAGCCCAAAGGGTAGATTGTCAGGTACATATAATGTTATCCATACTTCAGTAGCTAATTATTGTTAGCATGACTTTCTTTCACATTTCCTGTTTTGGGCCACATCGCCCTCAAAACAGTTGGAAACCTTGCTCTTGAGTTCCTATGAGAAAAAACTACAATGAAATCTGAACAAATGTTTTCTTATGTTTATATACTTATTTAATTTCATTCTATTTTCTTGGTCTTTTTTCTTTCTTTCTTCTTCTATTGGTCTTGAGCTAAGAACTTGGACTTAAGAGTTGTCCAAAAAGTCACATTGGAAAGTCTCTGAAACGCAGTTGTAAGGGCCCTCGGAGTGCAATGCCTGAGCTGGGCATTGCTGGAGTGTAGTAGCAGCCTTAGATCACCTATTCTTCCTTCTCTCCATTTCTGTTTTCCTGTGCATGCCTAGGGGACATCTGACAAGCAGAATCCTAAAATACCTTGTTAGATTGGCTATGGAGATCATATAGTGTTAGCCACATTAGCCTGGTCCAGACTCTGGTCCAATACTTAGCATCAAAACCTGAAATAATCTGACTTTGTGGAGATGTGTGACTTTTCACTAGGAGACAAAGTCAAGGAGAATTTCCTGTTATCACTGTGAGAGCAGAACTAGTTATGAAACAAAATTGTTGGAAAATCCTCATTGGCATCAATTTCTCTGCTTTGGATCCAGCAAGAAAAACATACTTTAAGGTGCTTCTGTATCAATATTCCTAAAGGGTATGAGCTGATACTAAAATCTTCCCTGCTCAGGTCTACATTATAACAGATTTTATATCCTACCTTCTGGATAATAATTTTATCAAGAAACATCCAATTTATTCTGTTTCAAATGTCACTGAGCTCCCTACTCAAATTGTGCTGCTGTCTATTTAAAAGCTGGATGAGCCCTGCTGTTCAGGAACAAAGTAATATTCTTAACTATGATGAGAAAGTATTATCATCACTGTAAGTAGCCTTGAATAGGCAATGTCTCAGTTTGTAAAATCACAATTTAAGCTTGCATAAACAGCATTTTATGATTGCCCATATTTATTGTAACACTACCTTGGTGAAAATGGATCAGAAATGCTACCTTGATCACATTTTGAGATGAATGTAAGGGTGTCATCCCATGCATTATATTTCTGTCAACAGCTTTAGAAACAGTTGTTAGAAATACATGTAATGTCTTTTAAATGGTAACTCCTTAAGTCTGATGTGATCACTAAGCCAAAAGATTTTGTAATTTACAGATTCAGTTACCAGGTGTAGTTAGCAGCACTCTTATAAAAGTAACAGTCATACACACCTAATTTCAAATTATTCCATATGAGATGACATTAAAAACCTGCTTTTGGCAAGTATGCTTTGCATATTAATACACTTTTGAAAAAGGAAAAGGAGATATAAAACCCCCCATAATTTACTTTTAAATTTTTCAGAGGTACTGTATTTTAGAGAGTTAACCTACATAATTAGAACAATTTAGATGGTTTGGTTTCATTTACAACATTTACAACAATCTACAATCAGTGGCTCTCTCTCACTTGGACCACTGTCTTTGTCTTTAGGGTCCAGTCTCACAGATGTAATACTCAAGATAAAACATCCTGGAAGGTGTTTTGGGGTGACTCAGTATCAGTGTGCTAGAAGACAAATCTAGGCATTCCCTGTTAATGCAACAGATCAAAATCAATGATCTAAACTTCTGAGGAGGAAATTATGGAGATCTTTAGAGGATGGATACTTGACTGCATTTCTAACTGGGTCATTTTCATCGGCAAATGGATTAATGACAATATTAACTGTTAGGTCCCAGTCACACAATGTGTAGTGTTTGAACAGCAGCCTATTCAATAAGAGTTTTTATGCACATGAATTCTCTCACATGTGGTCTTCTGCAGGTCTAAAACTTTACTTTTCCATATAACTAAAATTTGTTTGTTCTTAGAAAACTTTTATAAGTGAACTGTACATATCTAAATGCATAAATATAGAAAGGTAACTTAACATGCATGTATATGCATGTGCACGTGTGTGCATGCACACACATGGGTACAAGGCAGAATTAGTGCTGTCTTTTAGTTGCTTTGCAAATTAATAATTATTTATCATGGGGATATGGACAATGAGATTTTTTCATAATAATTTGTGCTTGCTCTCCAGATTTTTTATCAGTTTAATGACATAATGTTTTGTTCATTTTTTGCGAGCCTAAAGGAGGCAAAAAGAATTCAACCTCTTGATAGTTTAAATGGTTGTCAAGTTTCCCATCTTTGTGAAAATGAAAAACTGAATTGGACAACTTGATGAGCAATCTGCTTTAGCTGATTGACCCTGCCTTGAACGGGGTGGGGTTGAACTAGATGTTCAAGAAGTCTCTTTCAAACTCAACTATTCTATGATTCTGTGGAGTTTTCAGGTTTTTCTTTCCAGTGTATCAAACATAATGTATAAGCTATTTCTGACTGTGCAGGAAGGGAGATAGTTAATTGAGAAGCTGCATGTTGAATAATCATATTTCCAGAGAAGTCAGTAAAGTAAACAAAGTGAAAAACAAACCTGAGGAACTATTCTAACAACTTGAAATAAACGAATGACTTCAGAGATTTAAAGAAATAGTTTGATGGAGAGAGCAAGCAATTTCCCTCCATCATAAACAATTCTTTTACCAGAAGTTGTACTGTTCCAATATGTAATCTCCCTATTAGAAGAGCAAAGAGGAAGTGGACAGAGGCATTATCCTATTAGAAAGCTTTCTGTGGAAGACATAGTATGTAGTTAAACACATGCTGGAGTGTGTAGTGATGAAAGTCAGTTGATAACCATTTCCCTCAGATGCTGGCTTAGTAGAAAAATCACCTTTCCAATTAAAGCTATGGAATCAGATTTAAAACAAAACAAAAAAATCCAACCAAAGTAATCCCCCCACACCTTTGTAGAAAATCTGAAGTAAGAGAGAACACTTTTGACAGAGAGAGAAAATATTAGAAATTTCTTATATGTATGGAGAGGTTTTTGCTCTTTCATTCCAAATATTAGGTCCAGAGCTGCCAAGTTAATTTGATTTCTGCCAGTTAGTGATGGATTTATTGTTAAGAAATTACTCTTACATTGTGAAAAGTGAGCAAACAGCTGGTACCTTTCTAGTTCCTTTAAGAGAAAATATCGCTATGAAAATGATAGTATTGATAAGCACATGTGAGAGAGTGGGAGTGTTCTGTGGAACAGAATGTTCCAGCAGTGTTGTGTTTGTTATTTTGTTTTTGCTTTTTAGTTGGTTTTTCTCTTCCTTTTTTTTTTTTTTTTCCTCTTTTTTTCCTCTTTTCCTCTTAAACACTGCATGTGGATGTTTTCAGGTTCCAATCAGAAATCCTGGAAGATTTTTTATTTTTCCCTGTAAAATCTGAAAATTAATTTAAAGTTATTCTGGTTTTGCTACATTTTGTGGTTTTGCAAAATTAAGTGTTTGGAAGCTCACTGAAATGATGATGATTAACCTCAGAAGTGATAAAATGAATGTCAGTATCAGCATGTGGGTAGGTAGCCAATGCAGACTAATTAAGCATTCTTCTCTGTGTTCTTAACACCACAGCATTCCTTCCAAGAATTTGTCTAAGTGCACACTTAAAAGTCTTAAGTCTAGATTGAGAGAAGTACTGTAATTAGAGCTCCAAGGACATTTTCTATTCTTCAAAAGGAGAACGCTGGGGCTGTAGAAAACTTTTTACAGGCAAATGTAAGAGTTTGAGTGAGTCATGTGGCAGTCTTCTTTCAGCATGGAGGTAATTTCCTGAGACTCAATCTGAATCATGGGAATCTTAATTTTCTTACTTCTTAAAACTTTATAGCTTGGATTATAGATGTGAGGGAGTTTATTAAAATGTAAGACCCAGTTTCTTAAAAGAAATAGTGGAGACATGTAGAATTAATGTACTTTTTTGGACATATTGGCCTAAATATGGCACGGAGTAGGTAGATCAAAAGACTACAGCCTTCATCATCCTTCTACTACTTCAGGTAGATGAAAGCTAGACTGGAAAGCAGACAAGACAGACACTTGTCTGTAGCAAATGGAGAATTAAGAGAAAAGCAAGAGGAAGGAAGGCTAACATACAGTAGCAAGAGTTTTAATTCTAGGTCTTTCAGAGTGCCTAGGAGAAACCATTTTACTATGCCTTTACCAAGGAGGGAAGGCCAGCTCAGTTTTATGATTGTGATTCCTATTACTCTGTTTTTCTTTTGGGATAAATATGTATGTTGTAGAGCTGCTACTAAGATGAAAAGAGACTGCGGATGAAGTCAGAAGGTTTACATAGGAACTGGGCATCAGATTAATTTTTGCTGGGAACATTTAAAGAGATCATCTGCTATTAATATCTACTGCTTTGCTTTGCTGCTTTTCAAGTGTTTCTTCAGTTGCTTAATTTACTTCATCAGTTCCAAGTGATAAGATGTGTTAAATCATTTGACACTGTACACTACAATAAGGCATTTATCACATACAGAGCTACATGCTATTGTTGTATAATATAATTTAAAATGGTATAAATACTTTTTCAACTAAGACGACCTAATGAGAGACACTGTGGTTCTTAAACATCCTGAGTAATTACTCTCCTTTGTGAATGAGATATTTAAATACCCTATTTGTAACTGATTGCTCAAGGTTTATTTAAAACTTGTTGACTCTTTGCTTTGCAGTCATTACTTACGGAACTTATATCAACAATATGGAAGTACACTAATGGACCTTAAATGTAAATCTCAGCTTCCTAGGTTCTCCCCCTGCTTAAGGCCAGCATGCGATAATGCTGCCTCAGTGAAGAGCTGAAAAAAAAAAACCCTGAAAGAAAAGCAGATAACTGTCTCTATAAGAATTGTATTCTTAAGTGATGTCACTTGGCTTTTTAAAAAAGAAGACATTAATATTTTCTATCTAAGCAAGTCCAAAACCAGCCTACTAAGCTGATTTTAAAAACTCAATTTACAAAGCTCCTAATGGGAGTTTTCATGTTGGACCTAACATACTAATAATTTGTCTGAATGATATTTTACTCTATAGTTTTATGATTATGTTTATGTGCCCAAAGAAAGAACTTTAAAAAAAAAAAAAAAAAAAAAAATCTGGAATACAAGAATCAGTACTAAAAAGGATTGATACCACAATTAAATTTTCTTTTTGTTTGGAGAACAGGTTTTTTATGTTTTATTACTGTAACTAAATGAAAAATAAATGTCAACAATTTTTTTCCCCAAGGGTTAGAAGTCCTGCTACAGAGCAAGAGATGTTGAGAAATCCATACAAAAGTAGCTTTGTCAGATGGTTACTGAATTTTGAAAGACAAAAGCAGAAAAGTTAGTGCTATTTGTACATTTTCAATTCACTTTGAAAATACTAATAAAATTTTCAGCACAAGAAGGTAGATGTGTGAACAGCACCATTTGTAATAAAAGTTAATAAGAAACTAGTCTTTGAAAAGTTATAATGGTAACATAAGACACTCGAGAATTCTTTCTGTGCTCATTCCATTAACAAATACTTATTGTTATTCTGAGAACTTAGAGTATTGCTAATTATTTCTTTAAATTGCTTGTATCTACAAATATACCTCTTCATCATCTTCCATCACTACATAATTTTTCTTTAGCTGCTTCTTCATGCAGTTAGCAAAGGCTAAAAATGAGTGAGGCATGGACTGTGCATTGGTTTCAGATGAGTGCCCACTATTTTAGTTTGCAACATTTGCTTAGTTTCCATTCTTGAAATCGTTAGAAGACAAAGGTTGTAGCACTGTATCTTGAGAAGAATGGACATGTGGCCCATCCAGACTCAGTGCTGCCTTGACATGTCTAGGTTTGCCCTGACATGGCCAGGCCTGAGGGGCAGGTAGAGACATGTCAAGGTAGAGCCAGGTTGCAATAAAAATAAGCTGAAGCCTGCTAGAACAAGCTAAGAAACCACGAGAATGTCAACAACAGGATAAGAAACTGCAAGAATGTCAACAACTGCCTTATAAGGAAGATGTGGCTGTGTAGCTTTAACCAATCATTAGTGATAATTAGGCACATGTAAGGCAAATGGACAGGGCATGTAGCCAATAGCAATGTAATGTAGCTCGTGTACTGATATAGAAAAGATACATAAGCTCTGTGTGTGCTTGAGTAAAGGATGGCAACTTAGATCACATTGATCCATGGTGAATCCGCTCATTCAGCTCCCACAAAAGGTGATGCAAATATTATCTAATATTTATTCAGCATCTTAATTAATATTTAAGACCTTCATTAATGGGTGCCAAATAAATATTTTAAAAGATGTAAATAGTGTCCTTTTGTGTGAACTTAGGAAAGCATCTATTCAAAAAAGAAAAAAAATCAATCTTTTTAGTACAGTCAGGTTGAGTTTTACTAGTTCAAAGACATTATGTTTGGTTTAAAAATGTGAGGTTGCACTGAGTTCTTAGATGCACTTTTCCCCTTTCTCCTTCTTGGTGTCTGAAAATGTAAACAGGGAACAGCCCATCAGATTCAGTTTAAGAAATTAACCTGGTAAGTTTTGCTTCATTTCTGGGTCCTTTGTTTCAGTGGACTGGAGTCCAGTAGTGAGTGGTGCTGAGCACTGCTCTTCCACTGAAATAGAACTCAAAGTGTCCATATTGCTGGATTAATTTCCTTATCTGCTGTGAAGAGTTTTGCTGCCACATTCCCCAGAGAAGCTTCATTGCTCAGTAGAGTTAAACACTTCATACAATTATAAGTTGTGTTCCATTTAGGATCTAATAACTTCTGTTGTTATGAAATATCATAATTGTGTGATTTTGTCTAAGTGCCAAAAATCATAGAACAACCTCCATGGACAGCGCTGTCACCACTGCAGGTGCTGCTGATCCCAGGACAATGCACCTTGGAAGGGACCTCAGCTGCTCTCTAGGCCAATTGCTTGCTCCAAGTAGACTCAGCTGGGAGGCGAGACCAAGATGGTCAGGGCTTTATCCAGTCTGATCTTGAAAACTTTCAAAGATGGAGGCTGAACTACCACCCTGGGCAACCTCTTCCACTGCTTGACTGTCTTCATGGGACATGACTGTTCTCATTAATGTCCAGGCTAAGCCTTTCTTGATTCCACTTATACCTGTTGTCCCTCGTTCTCCCACCATGCACCTCTAGGAAGAGTTTGATCTGTCCATTTTGGTAACTTCCCTACACATATTGGCAAACTGCTGTTAAGCCTTCTTTGCAGCAGGCTGAAAAACCCCTTTTCCTCAGAAACTTTTCACAGAGAAATGCTCCTGTCCTCTGATTGGCTTGGTCCCCTTCTCCTGAACTTGAATCAGTTAATCAGTGTCTTTCCCAAAACTGGATGTAATAGTCTAGATGCAGTCTAACAACTGCTGAGTAAAGGGGAAAGTCACTTTCCTCTGTCTCCTGCCTATGCTGCTTGTTACACAATCTAGGGTGATGCTGGCATTTTTAGTTGCCAGAGCACTCTAGTGGCTTATGTTCACCTTGTGCCATGACCTCCTTAGCATTTTCTGAAGAGCTCCTCAGGATAACTCAGGAATTCTGATGGCTTGTAAAATAAACAACTCCCACCAGATTTCTTCTATAACTATCTTAAAATTGAAGTAACTTTAACACAAGCAGTTTAAGGAGGGCTATTAAATGTAGGGAGACAGTTGATGAAGATTTTTGCATTTTTGAAGTTGTAGACTCCATGCAGGAGTGTCTGAAACTTGCACAGTATCCTGTTGGTGGGCTAAATGAACTCAAAGGAAGGCAATGCACAGTGGAGGACTATGCCATGTTTTCTTAACAGCTAAGAAGATCATTGTGTTAACTGCAGATGAGGAAGATAAAAAAGTAAAGGAACCAACTTCCATCTGTTTTCATTCTATAATTTATAACTGAAGGAGAGAGGATAGCATCATCCACCACAAAATGTTGATTTTTTTTTTTTATTATTTTTTTTCTATATAAAATAATTTAAGTACGTAAAACCTTGCCAAACATTTCTACTACTTTCTCAGCTCAATATGTTCCCAAAACCACTTTCCTGTATAAAAAATAAATCATCACCAGCTGTTCAAGCCATTTTTTCTCTTGAGTGTATTGTGTAAAAATACAAAATATCTTTAAGCTAACATTCAGTGAGTAGATATATTTAAAATACATGCAAGGAAGTCAGTTATTGTGCAAGAAGACTTACAAAAAGATCCATGCTTATGTATGTATTCATGTGAAAGAAATTTCTTGTTAAACTATGTTTACCTAGAGGCATTTAAAGGGAAGGAGCTGATAGCCTGAAATAGAACACACCTTTACACGCATTCCAGGAAATAATACTTCAGAGCATATTTCCACTCAAAGAAGAGTCTAGTATTTTAAAACATGTAACTCACCAAGGCAAATTTTAATTTGGGGTTGTGGAGTCTTCTTCTATGGAGATATTTAAAACCCACCTGGACTCGTTCCTATGTGACCTGCTCTAGGTGGTCCTGCTCTGGCAGGGAGTTGGACTAGATGATCTTTCGAGGTCCCTTCCAACCCTGAACATTCTGTAATTCTGGGATTAAGAATTCAATAGTCTCCATTTGTCATGAATTAACAGGTTCATTTTAGTGTTAGTTATGAAAAGTTTTTATGGATCTAAAGTACTAGATGTTGTAGATGACCTGTCTTCCAAATGTGGAGGCCCCTCCAGCTGGAGACATGAAACACTTATTTCCTATTTATTACCTCAAATCATCCAACTCAAATCATTCCACTAGAGGACTGCAATCATTAGATCTGAAAATTTTACTACAAATTCCTGCAGAATGTTTGTCTAATTTAAAAATGTATTAATAATTTTTGTTTTATTTTCCTCTGGGATTTGTACTCACACACACATGCACAACTCATATTTCTGTCTGTTCTGCTGTCAGCTTACTCTTCCTGTAATCCACCCCAAGTTGGCCTTTGTAATAAGGATAATTACTGGTTCTATGAAAGAAGAAGAGAAGATGAAAAGGGCAAATGCATGCATGAATGAGTGTGTATATGTGGGGCAGGAAAAGTATCCTCTGTACATGTTTATGTGTGCGTGTATGCCTGTGTGAGTTGGCACATGCATGTGTCCCCTTTTCTGTGTCCCAGTTTGTAGTGCCATCACAATATTATGGACCCATAGTTGCACTGTTTGAACAGGAAAGAGGAAATCCCCCGGTGGCCCAAGCCCAATGGATTCAGTAACTCCTTAAAACTCACCACTAATTTAAATGCCAGGCAGATCAGGACATATTCTTATAGCTTATTCACAAAAATATAAGGCCAAAAGACCAGAATTATTCAGGGCAGATCTAAATTTTTATATATAATGGGAACAGGACTTCTGTAGGTGTGAAGAAATCAGGATAAAACATGTAAAGTAAGGAAAAAAAAAGGAATGAACAGGTCTTCCATCCTGGAAAGAGGAGGAAAACTCCGTACTAATGGCCAGTCTCACTGGTTGGTAACTCTCTTCTGTGGGAGCAGGGAAAGATGCAGTATTCCATTGTATGCCATAAACTTTCTGGCTCAACTTTACTCAGGGGGAACATGGTATTCAGACAGGGACAGTCATGTGTATCAATAATTTCACAGGCAGTACTATGCAGCCAAACTTCACCTTTTCTCCTCTTGCACCCAGTGTTTTCAGCTGAGGAAAAAGAAAAGTGGCAGATTCTGCAGGGTTCGTGAAGTCCTTTCCCAATTTTCCTGCTCTGCTGATTCACAAAAGACAGTGGCTTTGTCTCATGAGATTTTACCTTGCTCAGGGGTATGATTCCAGGGTACATATGTGATCTATTATGCGTTTAGACATTTCCATTCCTAGCACAAAAGATAAGATCTTATAAGATCTGAGGAAAGGGAATCTATTGATTGGTATCTCAAGGAATTAGAGGAATTGGGATTGAAAGCTGTCAGATATAATAACTATTTTTATGGTTGTATATTATTGTACCTATTACATTAGATATTGCCTCGTCTTCATCTGTTTTCAAGATCTGTGTCATCTTGCATTTTCTCTTCTTCTTGGTTCAGGCTGGATACTTTAGACAGTCCAAGAAACCTGGGCCTAATTTAATTGTTAGAAAGTTTTCCAACCCTTCAATCTGCAAAGCAGTATAACTACACAGCAACTGCAACGTTATCATTCAGAGGAACCTTTCACTTTTAGAATATATAATTGTACTTCTTAAATATATACAGCATATCCAAGCCTGTCTCACTGCTAATTTTGTACTTGAATTTCAGGTCATTTTGTGAGCAAGGTCTAACATTAAAGCAAATCTGAATTGAAAAATTAATCTTCCTTTGGGCAAGATACTACAGAAGAGGAAGTGTGTAGAAAATCAAAGAACAAGATAAGCAAATCCTTCAAGAAAAAACTTCAATGTAGTAAATTTTCATTTTGCTTTTATGGCATAGGCAGATAGATTGGGTGATCCGAGATCTGTTCTAGCTTTATATTCTGTAAGGCATTAAACATTTTGGAGTAGTGGTCTTTAGAAATCAGAAGAACCATCAGTTGGGGAAACATGTACAGAAGAGAAGCTTGTGAAATGGAGAAGACAGCTTCAAAGGGCTGTAGCACAACCTCTAGGTTTGTTCCTGCAGGTTGCATGCTTTGTTACACACAGTGTAGAGAGAAGCTGAAGCTTGACAAATGAGTATCCTCTGCTTTCCTTTGTGCCAAGAGTTTAATATTTTGCCACAGGCATAATCCCTTCATGTTTTCCCTCAAAGACTTTCGTATTGGCTTGGCAGATATTGGTGGATTTCAGCAAATAATAAGTTATCCTAATGACAACTTTCTGTAGATCATTTCAGGGTAGCCGGGATTAATTTCTTAAATTCTTCTGAGGATTCTTTTGAAGCACACAGAAAAGTGATTATCCAGTGCCTCCAAGGCCTTTACAGTACTCTTAGATACTTATTTTCTCAAATTTGATCCAAAGCACCAATGATATTACAAAATATATATGTTTTGTTTTGTTTTGCTTTTTTTCATTTAAATATATTTGACATGGGTCTAGTCTCTTTTTTTAATAGTAATCCGTTTACCTGTGGCCCAGCAATCCAATCAAGTATGAATCAGTTGCACAATTCCCTACAGTGGGAGCACTGGCCCAAACAGAGCTTCCTGAAATTGCTACTATAAAAATATGCTAATAACAAATAAATGAAGTGAGCTACATAGACAGCTGTGTTCCATATTATCAGCAAGTAGGTAGGATGGCTCAAGCTGAGATCTTTGATAGGCTAATCGGTGAAGACAACTGAAGGCTACTTTTAGACTGTCTCAAAAACATATTTCTTTTATTTCAGAAGTGCTTTTTTCATCTCCATTTTGTGGGTCATTAGCTATGACTATTATTCTCCCTGCTTTAATCAAAAGTGTGCAAGTCTGGAAAGTAATTAATATGATGTTAATTTGATTAATAATCGTAATGTACATCAGCTTCCAATACACTGAAATTAGGAAAGTTCCATATTCCAGAAAGTTACCTGGGAACATAGGAAAATAAACTTATTTGTAGATGCATTGATAAATAAAAGAAACTCTATATTTAGATACGCTTATACACATGCACAAAGAAGTGATACAGACTTTATCAGATGGCCTGTGGTACCTATATACATTTGACATTACTTAAAAAAAAAAAAAAAAAAAAAAGAAGAAGAAAGACTTCTTCATCTCATTCCTGGACTCAGGACATGGATACTTGAATTGATAAACCATTACCAAAAAGAATAAAAAATGATAAAAACATTATTTCTGTCAACAGCATGATTGCTGTTAATGGAAGCATTTCTATAACCAGACCAATCAGACCATGAAGAGAAGTAACTCCCTAAGAAGTATGCAAATGATAAGAAAAGTTTTTTATCTCCAATTCTTAATAAAATTAGCTTCATCAGGTGCTACTTCCTTCTCTGTTAACAACTACTGCTTATTAGCAAGTTGCAACAAGCCATTCGAAGCTACTTTCTGTTAATATTCACTGAATCAGTTCTGCAAGGCAACTACAACTCATTTCTAAGCAGGCACACAATAGAGTTTGAAAGCCATGACTATACAAGGACATTGTGTAAAGTTTGAATTCTGGCTTGGTTTCATAGCGTTTAAGTTCTGATCAACATGGAGAGAGAGAGAGCGAGTCCCCGGATCACCTATTGAAGTGGTGCCTGCCTCCATCCAGTGATTGTAAAGGCAACCTACTGCTACTAGCCTCCTAATTTAGGAAGCTCAGTCTAGTCAAACAGGATGAATGCAGACCTCCATCTCCACCAGACCCTTTATTTTCTTTGCCCTTGCCCCATTTCCTTACTTTTCATTGTTTGCAAAACACGTACTAATTAACAGAGAGCTGCAAAGAGAAAAGGTGAAGTTACAAGACTCCTGTCCTTTTTATCTGTCTTGTGGAGAAATGAAAGACAGTGTAGCCCTTGCTCTTAGATACTTTATTTCTCATATAGATCTTGAGTCTTTAAAAGCTGGACTTCACTTTGCTTGCAAGGGAAATCTCTTTTCCACAATTTAAAAGTGGTTCTGAGCATAGTGTACCCAGTATCTGACAATACCTTTATTGCCATTACCATTCTTTGTGCTTCTAAAACATTTCTCTGTACAATGTCTGTAAATGTGCTAATAATGCATACATCTGTAATGTGACTTCCAGTGATGTTTGACTAACTATCAATTTTATGAAAGTGGTCAGATTTATGTTTGGCAATTATTCTTTAAGGGAAGACACGTTTCCAAGTTATTCACATATTAACATCTCAAAGTAGTATTTTAAAAATATGTTCAAATGAGACATGTGTAAACCTGATATAAACAGAACACTACTCAATGGATTCAGCTGATAATCAGACTGGCAGGAAAGGAGTCTTCTTACTACATTAAAACCTATCAGATGAGGAAAACATCAGTTAGCAGTTAAAACCATCAGTCTCTTGGCTTTTTAAGACATCAGCTTCCAGGTACTGTGTTTACTCAGGATTGTATGTTTCAGTTAAAGTGCACGTTATCTGTAAGCAGCTGGGATGCACATGATTATTCTAAGAAGTACATGACAATGACATTCCATGACTTGTAGTCTTAAGCCAAGTGAACACTTAAAATTGAATCCTATTATGAATGTATTAGCTCCCTGTCAGGAATTATCACTCACCTCAGACTGGCTTCCCACCTTCCTTGTGTGCTGTGCAACCCCCAACTGCTCAGGGACTCTGCTATTTAAGAACTGTACAAAATATAGAATCATTTTTGCATAAAGAGTATAGACATATGATGAAGTACATGCTAAACCCAAGTGGCACAGAGTGGCATCCTGCCCAAGAGGAAGATTTTTGGGGTAGAGGAACTGTCTGAGGAGACTGGTAACAGATATGGACATTTTGTTCCTTGCCAAAGTCAAACTTACTAACTCAGAGAAATTCTGACACAAGGGAGAGAGAAATGATCATATATTATGTTTATGGACAGAAACAATGATGGTGCAGGGTATCTCCATTTTCTTAATCGCTCCTTCAAACTTTTGATTAGATTAACATCTCCTGGCACTGAGCATTGCAAGCAAAAAAGGGGTGAGGAAAGGTGTTGTTATTTCAGTAGTGTAAGAGTTATGTACATCCATCACACAAGGCTTGCATTGGCATGGAGAGATCAATGTTCTGTCTACAACCAGGTGTTGAGACAGTCTGATAAATCAGAATGATCTGTACTGATTTTAAAAATAAAATACACTCTAGAATGTTTCCTGAGTTTTGCTAAACTAGTTAATATTGCTTAAATAATGCTGGCATCAGCTGTGTGGGTCAGGTAAAAAAAAAAAAAAAAAAACAAAAAAACTAAGAAAAAAAAGTAAGACAAGCTTATTAACTGTTATTTTGCTTCCTTACATACAGATGGATTTTCTTTGCATTTGCAGAACAGGACGAGGGTATCTATTCTATTTGCTGTTTTAATGTAATGAAATAAACCACACAAGTTCTGCAAAATAGCTTAGAGAATATATTTATCATGATCATAAAACTTTTTAAGTAAGATTTTGTACACTCTAGCACAACAATCATGGTTTAAAAATATGTAGCATTATTTCTGAATGATTAATTCTTCAAATATTGTTCGGAGATGTAAAAATATATTGAGGTACAGTTACATTCTATAAAGCAACCCTTTTTACATGGTACTGTGCAGTTCTATATTCCCTTGTGTTGTAAGCAAACATGCTTTCTTCTTTCTCCTCAAAGAGGTGGAAAAATTTTTAACTTAATCAGAAAACAATTTCAGAGATGATTTCTTATTGGATGAGATATAATCTGTAATAGAAAATCTGCTATTTACTTAATGATTTGCAAATGATTTATAGAAATATAGTTGTATTGACTTTGTGCTGGCAATGACTTTTGCCACTCAAAGAAGCACATCAATAAACTTATATAATTGAATGCATAGAAACAGTGCATCTTATGAACAAGATTGTGCATAAGCAAGTTCCTGACCATAATGACCGCTTTAAAGAAATGACTGAAGAAATGTTAATTACTTCATGCCTCAGTTATGACTCAGTTTGAGCCCTCCTCCTGAATAAGAAATATATGGAAAGGAACAGAAAATTTAGATTGCCAAATGTCATAAATTAATTCCTTAAAAGGTACAACAATATAGAGTAAAGAAAATGAGCCTGTATGATTTATTTGTGTAGGTCCTAGGATGAAATTTTTTGTTGGAACTTTTAAGTGACTGAGAAGCTTAACTTCCACAAACTTTCAGTGGGGTGCTTGCAGTGATAGCATTTTTCTCAGCTGTTTGTTTATGACAATGAAAATTCCAGGATAATGCTGCTCTGTAAATCCCTGTATACCTAAAAGCAAGCTGTGCAACTCAATGGATGCGTATTCTGCTACCTAAGGATACAAAAGAGAAATCCATTCACCCAAGGGATGCTTTGACAGTGCCCACTAAATATTGTTTTAATGATTGATGTATACCAGGAAATGAAAAACTTAACTACAGTTAAGTAGTTGGCTATATAGCAGTGAAGTCATATGTACTACCTGAGAACACAGATTTGTAGCAAGAGAACAAAATCACTAAAATCACCAGAATCACAGAATATTCATGGTTGGAAAGGACCTCCTAGATCACCGTGTCCAAACATACCTATAATTAAAAAAACACCTAAAAAAACCCCAGACACCTAAATAACTAAATACCCTGATCAAACATGACTTCAAAAACACAAAACCACAAAACACAAAATACACAAAATAACCCCTTAGATGCCTGCCCCTAGAGCATGTCCTGAAGCACCAGGTCTACCCGTTTCTTAACCTCCAGGGATGGTGAGTCAACCACCTCCTTGGGAAGGCTGTTCCAGTGTCTCACCACTCTTTCTGTAAAGAATTAGAAATCCTTAGACATAAAATATCTTTTTAAGATCATGTTCTACAATGAGGATCTTTTTCCCTGCTCCAATTAAGGGGATGGATAATGAGCAGATTACTCTAGGCCAGGATATGTTTTTACAATATCACGTTCCCTCATATTCATTTGTCTAAATTGAAACACTCTCTTCCTGTTTATCTGTCCTTCATTGCTTGTGATATGATACTATGAAGTTTTATGATAAAAGATTAAATAATTCCATTCACTCAGATATTTCTTATTAACACCCTTTATGTATATTTTAAGCTTTAATGTTTCAGCTTTAAGTTGCTTCTTCCTCTTACGGACACTGTGATGTCCAAATCTCATAATGTGTCTGAATCACATACATGTTTAGTAATGTAACTGTAATAGTTTAATCACAGCTAGCTGTACAACTTAGCCATGATGGAGAGAAGCAATTGATGAGCATGACAGAGTGACATCCCTGCACCACCTGTTAACTTCAATGAACTTTCAGGCTGCCATCACTGTTGCCTGCATTGTGCAGGTATGTTGACCTTGTTTGTTAGGCCTACACCTGTTTCTGAGGTTGAGTGCCATTTTAAAATTGAAACTTAAACTCTTGTTGTTTACAGTTTGACATCCTGCAGCAAAATTCTGGAAGGGGATCAGCTTTCCAAAGCTGAGCCTGGACTTAGCCCAATAAGAAGACCTGAAAATAGGTCATATGGAAAATGTTGTCATCTAACAACTGGTAGACAGAAAGGAATGATTCTTTACACTTCTCAAAAAGAGCTCTGTCAAACCTGTTAGCTTGTATCACTATTTAAGCTGATTATTAATGGCTTCATCTAAGAGGAGTCTGTTAGGTGCTGTCTCACCATGCCTTAATCTGGAAACAGCAATGCTTGGTCAGGAGACTTCTCAGGCCAGCCCTGAACCAAGACTAATAAATGAACATGCTAAGCATGCACAGACATTTTTACTTTTTTAAATAAGTTCCATACAT
This sequence comes from Megaceryle maxima, assembly GCA_024605025.1. NCBI lineage: Eukaryota > Metazoa > Chordata > Aves > Coraciiformes > Cerylidae > Megaceryle > Megaceryle maxima. The sequence continues at coordinate 2,787 of JANHGN010022309.1, read as the reverse complement.
TCAACGTATTTAGGCACTTCAAAAGAGAGAGAAGCATCTTCAAGGCATCAGATTAGTGGTTAAATGAACAGAAGGGTTTCTGTGTTTCAGTGATCAGAACTGCAGTGTCTAACATTTAAATGCCTTCACATCTTGTGGAATCCTCTGTCCAAGGTAAACTTGCCACAGGGCTTCTCAGAATAGGATGTACAGGAGATAGCAACATGAGCTGAGAAGTGTAGGCATGATGCAGAACTGCTTGGCAGTATAGAAAGTTTGTGTTTCTGCCCTGTCAGAAATGTAAGCAGAATTGTACAAAAGCTCTTACTGATGGCTTCTAGCACTTGGAAAAATGTATCTAGTGTATTGCAAAATATTTGTCCTGCTTGCAAAGCAAGTCCTTATATATCTTAAAATGGTGAGCAGTGAGTGCCAGAGCACTTCTGAAAACCCCATTGCTCACTCATTTTGAGGTATCTCTGGTACCTTTACAGAGGTGAGCTAGCTAATTTTCAAAATATTTATATGCCAAATTGCTGACTGTGGGATTTTATTGGTTTTGGTTGTTGGTTTTGGGTTTTTTTGTTTTTGTTTTTGGAACATGCTACATTAATGCTGCAATGTAGCTGGTTGTGATAAACAGTTGAGAAATACAGAAAGTTGAGAAGTACTGTCAAAGGAAGAACTAGAGTATCATAGGGATACTATGTCTAGACCTGCATTGTGACAGATTAAAATCAAGAATGTGACATGCAAATAGAACAGAACAGAACAGAATGGCCTAGGTTGGAAGCGACCTTAGAGATCATCTAATCCAACCTCCCTGTCATGGGCAGGGATGCCTCTCAACTAGATCAGGTAGTTCCGAAGTGCAATACATGCACTTAGGAACAAGATCAGAAATCTCTGCCAATATCTATCACTTTTTCAGCTGGAGATGACTAAAGATAAAAAATATCTAGTAAATATACTGTTATTAAGAGCCATTTGTATAATGCTGTTGTGTGTGTATGTGTGTTGAAGTATAGTCAATGGATACTTTAAAAAAAATGGTAGAATGTGGGATGGGCCACTGCCACAGGTGACTTTGGCAGGACCATGTCTGCAGTTCTGGTCATCTGTGTCAGGAAAGATGACTTCAGAGACAAAACCAGAGCTGGAGTATTGCAGTGGTCAGTTGAGCACAGAGTGTCCTAAAGATCAGGAGACGGTACCTTCATCTTTACTGCAGGTAAAAGCAGTTGAGGTGGAACACAACGCCATTAAAAACTTATAATAGGGTAAACACTGGAGAGAGTAAATATTTTTTAAACAAAAGGATAATACTGGCAAAAGAACAAGTGAATATAAACTGTCTATGAATAAATACATTCTGAAAAGTTTTTCTAACCATCTGAATAATCATAATGAATTATTAGAAGAATATGAAACAAACCCAAAGCCCCAAATTCTTACTTTAAAATACAGACTAATTTGTTATGATAGTGGTTGGATCTGACATAAAAGTACTGGGTCCTTATAATCAATTCATCCAGTGTTTCCTAATGGGCACCCTAGGCATGTCTGTAACACCATATGACTGCCAAATAACCACAGCCAACATCACACCTGAGTGATCTAGAGCATCATTAGCCCTGGGATTAAACATTAACAGCAGCATTCCTCTGTAAGCGTATGATAGTGCAGATGCACTTAAAGAATGAAGTAAGACACATGGATTCCCTATTTCAAGAGAACAGAAAATAAGCTTCATCCTTTCAGTTAAATGTGAACAAAACCAGGTAGATTTAGCAATGCTATAGTACTGTCTGTTAATAAAATCATATATACCATTGCAACAAATATCTGAAAACATACATTAAATGGAAGTGCATTTATGTTCTAGTACATTTGGACAAACCAAACTCTTATTAATATTTAGGGATTTTTTTTCCATAATATTGCTAGCATAAACAGAACTCTTTAGAAATGTACACAATTTTGATACTGAAATATTCATTTGTATAATTAGACAGAACTATTATATACTTTGTAAACTACATGACTGCTTAACATAATTATAAAGTGACTTGACCATTAAGGACTAAACATTAATGGTTACTTTAAGAGCTATCTTTCACCATCTCTACATTGATCACAGAAATTCTCTTTCTTATGAGAATTTGAATGTAAAATTATTGCATCCCCACAAACAGGGATCAAACATTTAGATGACTACTCTTCCTGTGGTTTTGTTTCATATTCTTCTGACAGGATATTTAAAGTATGTATATATACTTTTCATGTATTGTATCTAAAGTGTATATATATACACCTATCACAAATTTACAGGCTGACAGTTGTAAAACATTTGTGTGATGATTCTAACTGGCTGTTGCACTGGTTCCCATGGTGGATTTAAAAACCTTTTTACATACAAACAGGTTTTTTAAAAAAGTCATAAGACTATGTACTCTACAGAAACAGGTGTAAGTAGTAGAGCTATACACTAGAGAATCAGATGTTTTTTCCATTCCTAGTTACCTTGGTCATGTTCATATACTTGGTTAGTCATAGATACCCTTTTTGTGTTGTTCCATCTGCTCTCCATAGGTTAAAAATAAAAAATCTATATAAAGTCTGGAAATATTGTCAGGTTTTTGCTGTTGGATAATTTTTTTCCTTCCCTTTACATTTTCTGACTGGCTTCTGATTTTGCTTATCTTTTTCCTATATTCTGTTCCATCTGTTTATTTATCAGCCCTGCTTCTTTCTCCAAAAACTAAAAAAAAAAAAAAAAAAAAAAGACACAGAAAAAGAAAAAAAAAA
>JANHGN010022306.1:0-10523 GCA_024605025.1 Megaceryle maxima | reverse complement strand
CATTATCATCACCGCAGACGACGTCCTACACTCCTGAGCTGTTCCCAGCTTAGGAGTAAAAACCGACGCAATTCCCCTTCCAACCTGTGGTGGGGGTACTCAGCTCACATGGGGGTCCTGCTGTGCCCAGCAACTTGTCTGGGGGCTCAGATTGAATTTTGCCCAAGGGTGGCACCCTGGGACCTGCCTCCCCTGTGCCAGCTTTGGGGACCTGTTGGTGGGCGGGAGGGTGGCACAGCCTGCTCAGGGCCATCAGCTGCAGATGGTGGCAGCAGGACTTCTCCTTGGCAGTAGCTGACAGCCAGGAGAGCCACGTGTTCCCTGGGTAATTGTTTGTTCCTGTCAGATCAGATATTTTTGGAACTTTTCCTTCCTCTGCTCTCCCATTTTGGAGGCAGAGGCTGGTGGTAGCTGGCGAGTGCGTCTGGGTCCAGGGCGAGGGAGAGCTCCCACGCTGGGGGTCCCTGTGCAGCTCTGAGCATGTGCCACGAGCAGGTCCTGGGCCAAATACTATATTATAATATCATGGTAATAATAGATTGTATATAATGCAAACGCGGTTCCTTAGGTATAATCTATATAAAATATACCATTGTAAGGCTGTAACACGATGATGCCAGCTCTCCCCACCCAGTCCCCAGAGCTCCATGATGCTGAGGGGGGATCTTTGGGATCCCAGAGCCTCGTGTCTGGCCTCAATCCAACCCCCCCACGCATGAACCACTCCCCCAGCCCCGAGTGAAGCTGCTGCTCCCAGACTCTTGTATTCCCCAGGAGCACGGCTGCCAGCGATGCAGCTGGTGACCTTCCTTTGAGCAAAGAGCCACCCGATGTGCCACCCGATGTGCCTTGGTGACACAGGACAAGTGGCCAAACCAAAGGATGCCGAATTATTTTCCGTGCGGTGCGCCGAGGCCGAGACAACAATTTCCCCCCTGCCTCAGTTTACCCAGGGCCTGGGGGGGAGTTGCTTGTTCCAGTTGCCTGCTCCAAACGCAGCCGGGCACGTGGAGCCGGTGGCAGCCCCACGGCCCCTCCAGCACTGGCGGCGGGTGATAAGCGGCTGGCGAGCGGCACGTCTCTGAAATCAAATTACCTCTGCTATCTATCGTCAGGGCTATTTTCATCCCTCCTCGGTCACGTTGGTCCTTCCCCTGCTGGCACCCGTGTCATTTAACTGTTCTCCGGGTGCTGTGTCATTCCCTTCCCAACAGGTCCCCTCCTCTGAGACCCGAGAACACCCCTTACACCCCTTCCCCCTGCCCCCCTGGCTTTAGCATCACTGGTACCCGGCTCTGCTCAGCTGCCCCTTGGCCTCCTCAGTGTGGGCAAAACCCGGGGACCACCCCCCACCCCTCCTGCTCACAGCGCTGGTGTAAAGCTGGAGGGGGCAGCCACCAGAATCGGGGGTGCTGAGCAGATTCAACACCCCTCCCCCCGACTCCCCCCATACCATCAAGTCGGTTGGGAGGGGTCCCCAATGGGCAGGAAGGGACCCAGCCCCTCAGTGCCCCTGGGAGGGAGACAGGGCTGCAGTGCAGTGGGGGGTGTTGTGGGGGTCCCTGCCGCAGCAGAACTGGGGGGAGCATCTCCCCCACCCTTGGGGCTGCAGTCGGGGGGGGGGGGTGTTCCAGCAGTCGAGGGGGGTTTTCCAGCAGTTGGGTCGGGAGGGTTCCAGCCCCCCCAGGGTTTCCTGCGCCAAATCTGGGTCGGTGGTTTGGGAGCTGGCGAGAGCCTTAACCCTGGCGCTGCTGGGCTGGTGCCCCACGGCAGGGACTGGAGCCTGGGGAAGCTTCTCCCAAACCACCTCCCACCTCCTTCCCCCCAGGCAGTGTAGGTAACATCATCTGTTCCCCCAAAAGGATCCAAATTCAGAGGCAGGGGGGCGAGGGCTGTTAAAGATCCCCTCAGCAGGAGGCTGAGCATTTGGGGTTGCAATGAGATGTTCCAAGGTTGTCCCAGAGTAGTAGGTTTTTGGAGGGGGGGCCTTTGATGCCCTCCAGTGCCCACCTCCAGCTCATGCCTGATCCCTCTCCCTCGTGCCTGGCATTGGGGACTCCTGATTTACACCAGCAGGAGGGATCCCACTGCCTTTCCCCACTTTGCAGCTGGGAGTGGGGAGGGTGGCTAGGTCTGGGGTCTTCCCACCTCCTTGACACCCTGGTGGGAGTCCCCAGCCCTCCTACACAGGGGTCTCAGACTGAATCTCTTCCCTCACTCTCTGTCCCTGCAGTTAAAAAGGCCAAGTTCGACGGGCCCCAAGGTAAGAGGTCCCCACCACCCTGCCCACCCAGGGCGGGCTGGGGCCTGGGGCTCAGCTCTTGGGCTGGCTGAATGTGGCAGGATCAGAGGAAGGGCTGGGGGGTGGTGAGGGGAGCCCAGGCTCAGCCTCAGCTCTGGAGGCGTCATTTGGCAAGCACGGAAGCGGGCAACACACCCAGAGGTGGGGGTGTCCTGGGTGGGATAAGGGGACTCAGAGCTAGGCCACCCGTGGCAGTGGTGGGTCCATCCTGCCTGGCCGGCTGGGGTGCTGAGGGCAGTATGGGAGGACCCCACAGGAGGGTGGCAGTGGGAGGTGTCCGGGAGATGGGGAACATAACTGGGGTGGGACCACTCCAGGGGCCACTTCACCCTCTGGTTGCTCCTACAGAGAAGTTTAACACCTACGTGACACTGAAGGTGCAGAATGTCAAGAGCACAACCATTGCGGTGCGGGGCAACCTGCCCTCCTGGGAGCAGGACTTCATGTTGTGAGTATCCTGGGTTCCCCAGCCCTGCTGCTCTCCCCATCTCCCCATCAGAGGGAGGTCCCCCCACTGCCAGTGCCCCCCTGCCCCCAGCCCTGGGGGAATCATTTGAGTCCTGGGGCCAAGGGCGCAGGCAGAGGCTGGGGTGGCTCCAGGGGGCTGCTGGGGACGGCTGTGGCCTGATGCCTCTTCCCTCTCGCCAGTGAGATCAACCGGCTGGACCTGGGCCTGACAGTGGAGGTGTGGAACAAGGGGCTCATCTGGGACACCATGGTGGGGACAGTGTGGATCCCCCTCCGGACCATCCGTCAGTCCAATGAGGTAGGGAGCTAGGCATGGCCATCTTCCTGCTGGACCCTAAGGGACATGTAGCCACCCCCTGGCTGTCCTTTGGAGGGGACAGAGCCTTCTCCATCTCTGCTTGGGGCCAGACCTTGCATGCTGGGGTTGGGGGGCTGGGGGAGGGGGGTCCCTGGTAGCTCTCCTCACCCCCATTTCTGCCCCGCAGGAGGGTCCTGGGGAATGGCTCACGCTTGACTCCCAGGTCATCATGACTGACAACGAGATTTCAGGCACCAAGGACCCCACTTTCCACCGTATCCTCCTTGACACCCGCTTTGAGTTGCCACTGGGTGGGTACCATCCCTGGAGCCCACGACTGGAGTGCATCCTTCCTCGCCCCCATCCCCAGGGGTGCTCATGGACCTCAGGATTAGGGATGGGGGTCTGATCCTATAGCCCCAAAAGCTGTGGGGCTGTTTTCATGGTGCGTGTCTGTGCACTCATTGTGGTCTTTCCCCTGCAGATATCCCCGAGGAGGAGGCCAGGTACTGGGCTAAGAAGCTGGAGCAGCTCAATGCCATGCGGGACCAGGATGATGTAAGTGGGTGCAGAGTCAGGCCCGGGCGAGGCTGGGCAGGGAGCAGCAGCACTGCGAGCAGGCAGCGCTCACCGGCCTGTCTCTCCACAGTACACCTTCAAGGAGGAGCAGGAAAAGCCTCTGCCCGTTCACAGCTCCCAGTGCTGTAAGTGCTGCCCCGTCACTGCCCTGCTACAGGACCTCCCCACTGCCCCATCCTCCCAGCTTCCCATGCTGGGGAGGTGCAGGAGCATGGGCTGTGCCAGCCTTGGGGCGCTGGACCCCAACCCAAGTGGGGCCCAACCTCACCCCATACCCTGTCCCTGTCCTTATTCCCCTCCTCCCTCCTGTGTCTGCCGGTGTTCCCTGCTGTCTCCTTGCCCCGCAGCCTCTGGGTGCTCCCGTGGGGCTGAGCTGTAGGGAAGGGAGGGGACAATGGGTCTGGTGAGGACAGTCTCCTGGGGAGCCTGGGTGAGAGGCAGCAAGGGGCAGCTACTCGGTGGGGGCACCGGCAAGGGGGACTGTGGTTGTTGGGCTTGTCCTAGCCCATGCCTTGGTTGCCCCTTCTGTAGTCAGGAAAGGGCCAGGCAGAGCCCAGCACTGTCCCAGGCACAGCTCAGCTCCTCCGTGCCCAGCCCAGGCCCTGTCCCCTGTGCACTTCAGTGCCACCGTGCCAGGCCATAGCTCTGTCCCCATCCTGGGGTGGTGTCACTGTGCCCAGCCCCGGGCACTATTCGTAGCCTGGATTACTGTCACCACACCAGGACCGGGCACTGTCCCCAGTACACTTTGGTGCCATCCCTGGGCCCCATCCCTGTCCTGTCTTGGTATGGCATTGCCCAGCCCTAGTCCCTGTCCCCAGCACAGCTCAGTGCCAATGTGCCCCAGCCTGGGTGCTGTCCCCTGCCCAGCTTGGTGCCACTGTTCCTGGGAGATGATAGTTCCTCCCAGCCAGCTCCTGCTGCTGTCCCGGAGCTGCTTCCATCCTTACTGTTCTCTGCACCTTTGTTTTGTAGGCAACTGGAATTATTTTGGCTGGGGAGAACAGCAGAGTAAGTACCTGTCCCTTCCTGCCCCCCACCCAGTGGTCCCCAGCGCACCCCCCCCAGCCTTCCGCTGTAGCTACTAACCCAGTAGCCTGGCCTGAGGCTGCTCAGGGGACCTGGAGCTCGGGTCCAGCCTGTGGCCCTGCCCTGTGGCTCTGTGCTGGGTGAGGATGGAGGCAGTGGGTGCCCTGTCCTGTGCACACTGTGCCGTGAGGCTCTGTGCCCTCAGGGTGCCCTGGTGGCAACGTGCAGGTTGGGTTGCTTCTGTGGTAGGACACTGGTGGGGCAGAGAGAGGGTCCCTGCACCCTGTCCTCTTCTTCCCCCCTTTTGTATATCCCATTCCCCCCTCCACCGTCCCCTCATCCCCCAAAATCCTTTTCTGCAGAGGGGAACGTGTGCAGCTCGCCCCTCACCCCTGCCTGGGTCCATCTCCCCAGCACAATCCCACAGCAGTGGGGACACAGTGGTGGCAGTAGCTGAGCTGGGCAGGGTGTGGGGCAGACTTGGGGCAGCCTTTGCCACCACAGCCACTGGGGGCTGGGCAGGGTGTGGGGCAGACTTGGGGCAGCCTTTGCCACCACAGCCACGGAGCCATCCGCTGTCCCACTCACTGTGACCCCTTGCAGACGATGACCCCGACAGCACAGTGGACGACCGGGACAGCGATTACCGCAGCGAGACCAGCAACAGCATCCCACCGCCATACTACACCACCTCCCAGCCCAACGCCTCTGTCCACCAGTACCCCATGAAGCACCAGCAGCAGAGCTCGCGTGACTCCTACACGGACTCCATGCAGAGCTATGAGATGGACTACTCAGACCAGCGTCCCATCAGGTAGTGTTGGCGCAGCCAGCTCGCCCTCGAGACCAACTCTCTCACCCCCCACAGGTGGCAGAGGCCAGCGGGTCCCCGGGGTGATGCCAGGGACAGTGCTCCCAGGGCAGTGGGTGACAGAGGGAAGGATGCTGAGGCGAGGAAGGTGGGGATGGTGCTATGTCCAAGCCTTTCCTTCTCACTGGAAAGTTTCCAAGCTCTTTTGGGTCACCGCTCTCCTCTGTCCTTGCTGGGCTTTGGAACCCCCAAGCCCCAGCTGTCCTCGCTGGGAGCCAAGCCAGTGGGGTGTGGCCTGACTGGGGACACAGAGGTGGCTGTAGGCAGAGCCGCAGGCAGGAACACCCCGCCTGGCGCAGCACGGCCCGGTTCCTCCCCAGCACCCGGCCCAAGGTGCCAGCCTTGTCCACCAGGACAAAGCCTCCCTGCCCGCGTCCCCACGGCGGCGGGGGACGCCGAGGTGCGGCGGGTGGCGGTGGCGCGGCACTTGGAACCTTGCTGATCGTCTTCCTCTCCTCCCCGGCAGACGCTACGGTAGCGTAGACTCTGCCGCAAACGGACGCAGCGACGCTGAGTCCGCTTCCGAGTCGAGCAGGCGGACCAGCCGCCAGCCTTCCCTTGAGAGCAGGCGGTCCCTAGACCTATCGGATAGGTGGGTCAGAACCTCGTCTCGTGCCGTGTGCCGTCGCAGAGTGCTGTGGTTGGTCCTTGCAGCCGTGGTGAGGCCAACACCAGTCCCGGCACGGGCGGCCTCGTGCCACCGCAGGGTCCCCCTCTCCCTGGCCCAGACTGCCTCGCAGAGAAGTGCATTGGGATGCTCCCGGTGTCTCTTGGCCCCGTGGTGTCCCTTCTTGCTGCTGTGTTCCAGTTCATGGGGGCGATGCCCTGGTGTCCTGGTCCTGCTCGCTGGCACAGCGACCGTCTGGCAACGGTGCTGCCTGTTCCCTGTCAGCCCAGTGGGTATGGGAGCCTCAGGGACTCAAATGCTGCCCTCCATTTCTGGTCACCTCCCAGGGAATGCCTGGCTGGGCAAAAGCCCCACACAGTGATTTGGGAGGACCCTCACGATGTGCCAAGGGCCCCTCTCAGCTCTGGCCAGGATCAGGCTGGGGAGGTGAGAGGTTTCCAGGCATGAGCCATGTCTCCCGCAACCCTGTGTCCCAAGTGCCCCCTCCCAAGGTACCTGGATCATGCCAGTACCCCACCCTGCTGGGACCAGCCTGGGCATCCTGGGCACCATCCTCCCTCCGGTGTCCCCTGGCTCTCCACTGGCTGGCTCAGCCACTCTGGGCCCAGAGCTCTGCCCACCCCATTCCCTGGTCCCCTTCTCCCTTGCCCACCCCTGAGCCCTGGCTGCCGGTGCTGGAGACGTGGTGTCGGCCTCTTCCTAGGCATGTCCCTGTCCTGTCTGCATGTTTGCTTATGTGAGCCTCTTCCCACGGAGCCCCGTGGCCGCCCTGTCCGTGGCAGAGCCTCCTGGGATGCAGGGACCCCCCTGTGCCACTGCCCTGCAGGCGGCTGTGACAGAAGGATGCTGGAAGGGCTGGGGAGCAGTGGGGCACATGGGGCAGTGGAAGGGGTCTGGCCTGGCAGGAGGAGCAGAGAGGGGACCCCCGGGTAGGGATGATGTGGTTAAGTGGAGTGATGGGTCTGAGGTGGGGGGTGCCTGTAAGGTCTATGGGGAGCACTGGGATAGTAGAGGTTGGGTAGAGGTTGGGTGACAGATCTGTGGGTTGGGGGCAGGATGGGGTGTCCGGCAGAAGCAGGAGGCAGGATCTGCCCCCCCAGCTGGCAGGGGTGAGCCGAGGGGACAGATGCCATTCCCCACATCCCCACATTCAACTCAGGCTCAGGCAGGAAGGTCAGACCCTGAAAGTGCCCCAACCTGTGGGACCAGTCCCAGCCCATGGAGTCTCCTGAGTCTGTGCCTTCCACTCCCAGGCCAAGGAGCCCAGTGCCCACCTCAGGCTGTGCCCCAGGGAGCTGCACATCCTCCCACCGTGGTGCAGGGACCCAGGGCTCTGGCTGGGGTGGCACAGGGGCAGGCCAGGCTGTGGCACGGACCCACGGGAGCCCTGTCCTTGTCTCCCCTCGGCCCCGCAGCCCCACAGGCAGCAGCCGCTATGCCTCCTCGGCTGAGCTGAGCCAGGGCAGCTCCCAACTGAGCGAGGACTTCGAGAACGAGAGCCTGCGGGACTCAGAGCTGGACGAGCGGGACGGCGACTCCTACCACTCCTGCCACAGCTCCGTCAGCTACCGAAAGGATTCGCCCCACTGGGAGGAGGAGGATGATGACCTTTACCTGGAGGAGGAGGAAGAGGAGGAGGAAGAGTTCAATGAGGACTACAGTGAGAATGAGGAGGGCTACCCCAAGGAAGAGGAGGAGGAGCTGCAGGAGCAGGGCACCTACGAAACCCCCGAGCACAATGCCTACCCCCCACCTCAGAAACCCCCTGGGCAGCAGCAGCAGCAACAGGTCCCGCAGCAGCAGCAGCAGCCACCTCAGCTGGTCCCACAGCTGAAGCCACAGCAGCAGGAGAGGAAGGAGGAGAGGAAAGAGGAGAGGAAGGAGGAGAAGGACACCTCTGCCCCCCAGGAAACTCCAGAGGCCCTCCAGGCCCAGCGGGGAGCGGGTGAAGCTCCCCTGCAAGAGGTGGCCCACGAGCCTGAGCCCCCAAAACCGACTGAGAGGTAGGAGGGAGATGTTGGTCTGTCATGTCCTCACGATGGCACCGTGCCTGGTGACACTGCAGATGCTCTGGAGGTGGCCTGGGGCTGCTGCCGTGCCAAGGGGCAGCACCAGAGCCCTTCTGCAGTGTCTGGGTGTGCAGGTGCCTGAGGCATCAAGGCAGGCAAAGCCCACCTCATGCCACCTGGGCAAGGGTCAGCTGCTCAAGCACTGCCCTGGCCTAGCCACCAGTGCCGTGCTAAGCGGGGGCAGAGTTCAAGGAGTTCTAGATCCTGCCAGGGCTCCCGGCAGCACCAGTTTATAACCTGGGACAAAACTGGGGATGGGGGATGTGGGGGCTGCAATTCCTTCTCTGGCTCAAGCTATTGGCTCCCTGGGTGGAGGGGTACCCTGGAGCTTGGCACAGCCAGAGAAGGAAATTGCCTTCACCAGGGTCAATCCTCTCCCGGGGCCAGTGGTCAAAGCTCATCCGTGGCCTCCTGTGCTGTTTGGTTGCCAGGTCCTTGGCCCAAGCTGTGAATAATTTATATATCAGCCTCTGCCTTTCATTATTGAACACGTCACCAGTTCCATGGCCTGGGGAGCGCCGCTGCTTTGCACGGAGGGGAAGCACGATGGGGTTTTTAAAGTATTGAAATTATAGACCAGAGCTGGGGAATCTCTAATTTAAAAGAATGTAGAATGAACTTTTTTTTTTACCTATTTAGGCCAGAGGGCTGGCAAGAGTCTGGGCAAAGGTGGCCTGAGTTCATGTCTGCCTGCAGCGCCTGTTCTCCGGGCAGGGTGCTTGTTGGGTTCTGTGCTGAGGATACCAGATTAGTGCTAAGGAGCACAAATTAGCACAGGCAAAGCCCCACAGAGCTGTTTTGGGCAGGTTTGTCTCTTGAGCACCAAACAGCCTTGTCCCAGCCCAGTTCTGGGCACCCATCTCCAGTGTCATGTCACACTAGGTTCACCAGGAGGCTGGGATGCGTGGAGGGCTTATTTTCTTTTTTGTCCGTGTCTTGACTTTTCAAGAGAGAAGGAAAAAACCCACAACAACCAGCAAGTCCAGGCTAGCAGGTCCTCCTGGGCTTGGAGCCACTGGGATGTTGGGAGTTCTTCACTGCAGGAGGTCCCAGTGTGGTGGGAAGCAGGCAGAGGACATCCTGCTTGGGGAGATGAGGGGTGAATGATATTTAATCCATGTGCTTGTGTCACTGGCAGTCCCCTGACCCTTTGCTCCTTAAAGGGATCCCTTTGTGTCGCTTGGGTGCCCAGGTCAGAGTCTCCCAAGGGAGCGGGAACTCCTGATTGCTCCCCATTTCTCTGCCTTGACCATGCTGCCCTTTGCAGCAGGACTTGCTACCTCTTTTAAGTCTTTCCTGGGAGCATGAGGGTTTTTTTGCCATGGCCCCACTGGCTCAAGGCCTGTCAGGATCCCTAAATTACAGCCTCAGTCCTGCCTGGGGTACGGGGGCTGACTCTCCACTCTGTGGTGCTGAGCGAGGTGCGTGTGCTTGCAGGGAGCAGGCGGAGGAGGAGGTGCAGGACCCCAAAGCACGAGCCAAAGCCAACTGGCTGAGAGCCTTCAACAAGGTCTGCATGCAGCTGCAGGAGGTGAGCAACCCCGTGGCTGCCCCCGGCCAGGTCCCAGCACCGGCCAGGTGCTGGGCTGGGGATGTGGCACCTTCCAGACGCGTCTGCTTCCCGATCGCATGGATGTCCCACACCTTGAGGGCAGTGGGGACCTGGGGGACCCCAACAATGGTGCCCCTGCAACCTCATTCACCCCAAAAGGGAACCCCACAGGGGACAGGGAGTGCTGAGGAACTTCCCCCGGTGTGTGCTGCATGTGGTGTGCTGGTGCGAGCCCCTCCACCCTCTCCTCTGTATTGAGTTGACAAATTTTTTGTTCTGTTTTTAGACTCCATCCTCCATCTTTTCTTTTTGTTTTGGCTCTGGATTCATCCCCCTGGGGCTTCGATCCCCCTCCCCACCGCTTCTCTTTTCAGTTGTCCACCACCATGGCCCTTGCACCCGCGTCTCCCCTTCCTGCAGGGAAGGGGTGTAGCCTGCCTGCAGGTAAGCATGTCCAACGGACCCTCCCAGCAGCCTGTGTGCCTCCTCTGCCTGTGTGCGCGGGTGTGTGCGCAGGGGTTGCCCCAAGAGGGAGCGATCACCGGCTCTTTTCTCCCTTCTCCCCCCAAATAATCTCCTCCCTGACAGGGAGGTGGCCCTGAGGGACAGTCCTGCACTTGGGCCCCTCAACCCCCTGCAGCGCTGCAGGCGAGTGGCTGGAAAGTGCCTGGCAGAAAGGGACCTGGGGGTGTTGATTGACAAGCAGCTGAACATGAGCCAGCAGCGT
>JANHGN010022302.1:0-31033 GCA_024605025.1 Megaceryle maxima | reverse complement strand
TTTTTTCCTATGATCTTATATATTTTTTTCTTATATTTCATGTGTTTCCTGTGCTCTGCAGATCCATTCTCCCATGAGGCCGATGGAAATGCTGGTTTATTTGGGTCTTTTTTCAGTGAATAATAGCGGCCATTATTCAGTGTAAAATCTTCAAAATGACAGTCACAGTGCATGTGCAGCAGATCTTCAGGGCAATCAGATGTGTGTGTGCCAGAAGAGTGTTCACTTCACCTTGCAAAGAAGAAGCATTTGAGTCTACTAGATTTTTTTAACTACCCAGGCTGGATATACTGGGGAAAAGAAACTTGTTCAGATATTATAATTAACTGCTTATTAGTCTCCTTATGAGCAGAACAGTGGGAACAAAACTGGAAAGCACCATCACTACTGTTCTAAAATCATCTGGTTGCTCCTTGAAAACATTTCTGCTGGATGCTGGCCTGAACAGTGTGTCTCTGCTGCCTTCTGTGTATACTCAGAGGGGAAACATGCCTGCTTTTTGTCAAAAATCAGACCATATTTCAAAGGGTCTGTGACAGCTTTTGTGTTGCCATTGATGTGATTCTCAGAAGTGGTGAAATACCTGAGAGATCTGTAACTTGTCCATGTTAGATATCAGTATCTGGGAAAATGCAGCAGTCTGGAGTTTAGGAACTTGATATTCAAGTCAAGGGTCCAACAGCATGGGCTGTCTTTTTCAGCCCCAAATGAAGCCTTTCATGCTTTGCTCCAGCTGTACCTTATGGCTGCTTTTTTGGAAGCTTGAGCTCACTGAGTCCAACACACAGCCAATGAGCATGAGACGGTCCTTCTCAGGTCATGCTTCCCACTTGGTGAAGAAATTTACTTGTTCCAGATTTGAGCCAGGGAGAAATGTGGGCCTTGGGGATGATTAGGGAGTTAGTGTTTCATGGAGAACTTGAATTCTGAACAAGAGCAGCAACAGAGATATAACAGGACAGCATAGTAGCTTGACATGCCGCAACACCACTGTTGCTTGTTTAGCTTAAAAATGTCAGTAAGCCAATTAGTTCAGTGAAGCTTTTCACAACATTGTGAGGTTTTTATAATTTAAAGTGCTAATGTGAATAGCCCACATTCCAAGTTCTGAGCAGTCTAGAAGAAATCTTAACACAGGGCCAAGTCTGGACCTGATAAAAACTATGTGGATAAGCCACAGAAAGAGGGGTTTTTAATGCCTAGTTTTCACTGTGATTTTCACCTCTCTGCCCCATTCTGCATAGCTTGCAAGGCACAACAGAACGGCTGCTTAATTCCCCTCCAGTCAGCTGATGAAAAAGTAGACTGCTGAAGTATTACAAGTGCCTCTCATCAACTGGGGCTGTTATAGTACACAGCCCCATATAGCGCTCACAGGCTGTGTTCCAGCTGCACTTCAGGGATGAGAGGAACTTGCTGTGCAGCTGTGCAGAGGAATTAGTGACTGCATTCAAGCACAGCAACATCAATCATGAAGAATCAATTCTTGCTCCTCCCCTCAGAGCTGCAAAGTGCCAGGGGCCAGCTGCCCTCAAACGGAGTTGATAAACACATCTAAGGAAATGTCAGAGTGGTTCAGGCAAACCTAATACTCCTAAACCACCACTGACAGGAGCCTGTATCTCATCCAGCTCTCAGTGATGCTGCTGTAACAGCTCATGCCTCTGATCCAGCCTGTCTTTTATTCATTCCTCCGTCCTCCCCTGGGCTTTCCACACATCCTTGCTCTCTTGGCTTCATCTTGCTTCAACCCTTCATTTGCATTCCTCTCTGACCGTTCTGATCTGCTTTTTAAAATCCAGTCTTTAATTTTTATTTCTTTGTTGCTTTATTCCACTGCAAAAGCCCTTAGATAGGCTTTTTCAACACAGTCTCACTGAGAAGTTCAATCTTAAAAAAAAAAAAAAAGCAACCCATAGAAATAGATACATTTTCCTGTGATGATTTTTCAGTTTCATTTTTTGCAAGACATCTACATCTTACTACTTCAGCATTTCCAATGCCATTTAATATTCAGCTTGGTTTTTCTGCTTCCTCAGGCGTTCAATTTCCTTTTGGCTAAGAAAGAGAATTTAGGTGAAGATGTAATGCAGCTGGACAATTAGCCACTAAAAATAGTTTGCTAAAGGTTTGGGCAATACAGGAACCTCTATAAACATCAGATTTGCAGATGATGTGGATTCAGGCTAAATAGTTTGCTTAATCCTCAGTGCTCTGCTGAATGATTTACCAAGGCTGCTTTTTCATAAACTTTCTCAAGCCAACTATATTCTCCTGCTATCAAAAATCTTCTAACTTGTAAATACAGTTGCCCACCATGGTCTACAGAGTTTAAGTTAGAAATAAAATCCTAAAATAAGATTATGGTGACACCTATAATGTTTTGTCTCACAAAATTTATGCCATATCTACTTAAGTCTAAAGGACATCAGCAATAGTTATTTAATGGCAATTGAATTATAGTCAAGTAAACTGAGTAGGTAAAATTAAAGTCCAGTGGGAATTTGAGACCTGCTTCATTCAGCTGTGCCTCTTGGTTCAATGCATTTCATTCAAATGAAAGCAATGTCAATTCACTTTTACTTCGTGCTCTGTGGCAGCATCCTCAGTCAACATTTTACACATACGTACCTCAAAACTTCCACTGATTTCATCTTGAGGAATGTAGACAGCATGCTCATCTCACATACCCTGAATTTCTGAGATGTGGTTTTGTCAAAGCTGTAGACAACTTTTAAAATTGTTTGGATTCCTAAAGATCTCAAATAAAAATTATTCAATCGGTTAAACTGTTTGTTTCTTGGAAAATAAAGGTTATTGTATGATTATGAATTAATTAATTACCTTCCCATGTACAATCATTCCTACTTCTCTTAATATCGCCTCACAATTTCCTCTCATTTTAAGATGTGCTAAAAAACCCAAACCCAAATCCCTCAGAATATTTCTTTTGCCTTGCTTTTCTGATCCTACAATGTGAAATTGTGTTTTCTGATGCTAGTGAGTAGTTTTTGTCCTGAAATAGTAACAAGAAAGTTTCTAATATATTTGAGTTAGCACCAAATAGTTTTGTGATACCAGAGAGTGATGGTGAGAAAACAGGAAAAGGAAACTTTGCAGACTTTGAGAGATGTTTGCCCAAACCAGGTTTTGATCTTTCCTGAGGCTTCCAAAGCACAATAACAATGCAGCATACCAGCTAACGCGAAGGGTGATCAGACCTGTTATCCTGATAAGGCTTACCTATTGAAAAATCAGTAAAGGATCTGAATACATTCATTGTTTGCTGCATTCCACATTATTATTTGTGATAATAAAATTATTAACAGTTACGTTTTAAAAAGCCAGTAAGCTAATTAGTTCAGGAGAACTATTCAAAACACTGTCCTTGACGTTATTATCATTATATTCCTAATATACATAGCCTATATTTCAAACTTAAATTCTAGTGTAGCTTGCTTTATGCAAATTGGCAAATGACAGGACCTCACAATATTGCAGAGTGGACCAGAGGCTCTCATGACCTAAAGCTGATAAAAGAACTTATTGAAACTTTAGTCAGTCACAAGAGACACCTGAGCCTGGGTGGACAAAGAGAAGTGCTACAGAGGGAGGACCAATGAGTCTGTTGAATCCAGAGATCAGACACACATTCACACCAGCAAATTTCTGAGCTGCAAGTCATCCCTAATAAGGTCTCAGCAGTGATATTCGCAATAGTGAACTCTGTAGTTCCTCAGGGGCTGCATGTCTCTATTACCTTGACATTCAGTCGGTGCACAGCACAGGAGAAAAAAAGCTAGTCATCTCCTTTATCTACTTAACTTGTGGTACAAACACTCTTTTTACGCTAGCATTTCTGACATTGCTACCAATGACTTAGGTAGAAGACACCAGAGAAGATTTCTTCAGAATGATGGAAGTGGAGAGAAACAGAGGCTTCTTTTTCCCTTTCCCCTTGACCGCTGCCTGGTATCTTCCTGATGAACTACTGCCTCTTCTACTGCAGCTCCTTTCTAGCTGAGAATGGCTACAGCTGGATGATAACTTGGCACAGCAATTTTAGACTCCTCTCATTATTCTTCTTCCCCCACAGAAACAATGATATTCTGTGTAAAGTCGTTTTGCTGATGTAGGTGGTACTACTTTGATGGGGGATGCATAAGCAAATCTGATAAAACACCTTGCTGTTGGCTCAAAGTTAATGAATACTGGCTGTAGTTTGGACTTGTGATGAAGGTTCCTCCCTTCTTTGCCCTCCCCCCTCATCAAGCTGAGAGCAATAATCCAACAAGCCAAAGATGTCATAAAACTTGCTGTTTGACATGGGGCAGTCATCTGCCATTACACCTTTGTGAACTCACTAATGACAGGTGTTTTTGCCTTTGTGCTGTTTGCCTTTGGATGAAATCTGATCCATTTTTTTTTGAGTCTCCCCTGTAGACAAGCCCTTAGGTGGCTCTTGCTAATAACCTAATTTCTGTGACACCACAAGTTCTGCAAGGAAAACCTATAGATCCGTTTCTACTTCAACTTAAATCAGATAAGGTAAGTTATGATTTAAAATACTCCCGAGAGAGAGATTAGTTTTACATGGTCTAGTAGCTGTCCCCAACCTTGCTTAATGAAAGAAAATGACCCATAGGAAAGCTGATAGAAAAAGCAGCATTTTACTCCCAGAATATTTATTATTAAAGATGTATTTTTGCTTCATGGTAAGAATAGAACCTATTACTTGATCTCATGTTTTTGAAGACAAGAAAAGGAACAGTCTTATCTGCTTTTATTAGTAAAGGGCTTTTATTATATATTAATAAAGAAGCCTAGAAAAGTTTAGGAAAGAGGTATAAAAAAAATAGTGGACTACACCCAGATGTAATACTGTGCTTAGGCACATGTGATCCAATCCAATGTGATCCAATTAACTATGGCAGCCTGTCAGCTAAAGTTACTATAGGGGACTGCATGTATGCCTCAACTGGTCAGTTAATTGCTGAGTTCATCTATGTCAGTTCGTGAAGATCAGTAATTTAGGAATATAATAATAAGTAATTTACTGATACTCCATGTAAACAAACGTACATGTGCAAAATAATGCATGTTATGCATTTAAAAAATTCCTTCATTCTTCCCAAAGTATCTATTTTACAGTAATTTTATATTTATAAAAATTTAGGACATGTAATTAATGACCTGAAAGTCACTGTGAATTAGTATAAATTGGATACTATTGTACAATCTGCGAATTGGTGAATATTTTGATAAAGTTGTATATACTTCAAATTATAATTGGTAAAGACCAGCTGGAAAAAATTATGTGGGCATGTGCCTTTCCCATCTGGGACGAAGCATTACTAGACATTCATCATGGGGCTGGTACAATCAGGTTGCATTTGTTTGCTGTACCTCAAGGATATCAGACAGGTATTTTTGTCCTTATTTTCTCCTGACATGCTGAACAAGGTGCTTTTTAAGGTGTCTTGTGAAAGAGGCATTTTTACTATCTTCCAAAGTTACAGGATCTTCAGGCCAAAGGGTACCAGGGAAGAGAAATTGAAGCACGGTCGGATGCCACAGTGCTGTAGCACAATATTGACCACTATTTCCTAGGAATACTTTGGTTTATAGCTGGACATAAAACTGCTGATTGCATGGACAGTCAGTGACAATCAGGGTCACTGGATCTCAGGTGTGGCCCTCTGCCCTGACAGCACCAGTCACTCTGCACAGATTGAGAACTGGCTCAGCAGCAGCTCTCCTACAGAGATGCTTTAGTGCTTACAGACTATCTGCCCCGAGCTCCATCAGTTTGTCCCATGATAAGTGCAGGTATGGTCTGGCACAATTCCTTGGCACAGGGCTGCTCTCACTGCTGGCTAGAAATCACCCCTTCCCATTACAGGTGTGCTGAGAACAGAAGCTCCATGCTGTGAGGATTTCAGTATGTCAAAAGCTGGCTCAGTTTCAATCTGGAATGAGAATATTGTTGACTACTCTTTGAGCAGGCCTTTTCCACAGCTGACAGTCTTATTTTATGGTGATATAACAGAGACCACATTCCCTGAGTTTGCTTCACTAAACTTTTCCTCTGTTACCGTGCTCCATCCAAAAAACCAAGTTATTCTGAAAAGCCAAGTTATTCACTTGGAAAGAAGTTAGCTTGGTTTAACACACTTTGTTTTGATAAGTACAAGCTGGCTGTTTCTTAGCATGTTTATGTCTCTAAATGCTTATACACAGATTGTTTCACTTTTTGTTGTGACAGGTATTAAACTTAAACTGACTAGCCTGTAATTTTCCAGCTTTTCCTTTTCCCTGTCTGTGCAAGAGCACTATAGTTGTTCTCATGAGTCCTCTGTGTTCTCAAAGTAGTTCAGCTTGTTTAATTTCTTAACCTTCTAAGGTGAATTTCAGCAGGCTCCACTCTCATGCACACGTGTCGGCTAAATACTTGCTCTCTGCTCTCTCCTAATTCTAGCCAATGTTCCAGACCACTGATATGTGTTAAGAATCTGGTCACAGTTACTCCTTTTCTGAAGGCTCAGGCACTGAACATTTTGTCCTTTTACATTCCTTCATACATTTTTTACCATTCCTGCTTAAGACTAGTGCAATGCTTTCAGTCTTTTACCCTGAATGTATTTATAAAAACTTTTCTCATTGACTTATATGTCCTTTGCTGGTTGCAGCTCATTTTATGCCTCAGATTTTCTGATGTTATCTGCAAGTTATGTTCAGTGAGCACCCGTGTATCCATTTTTAAACAATTAATTCCTGATTTTTAGGTCATTAGCAAGCTTTTGATGCTTTTGATATTGAGCATTCACAATACTTATCTCTCCTCTGCAGATAGATAACCTGCTATTGTTTCAATATAGAATACTGCTCTAGTCTATTCTAAAAATGTCAAAAGGCTATTTTAACACTGGCTGATTTTTTTTTCCAGCTTTATTCTATAAAAAGGAAATTGTAGCAAATCAATCCCATTTTAGAAGAATGTGGATTTTGACAGACTGCATGTAAGAGTAAAATCATATTTCATAAAACTTTTTGCAGCCAACTGCTATTTTAGTAATAATATTTCAAAACTGTGCAACATCTGTGGGAACAGAGTCTGAAACCAGCCTGAATATATCCAACATGGCAAGAACATCAGATAATGTTCCATTACAGCAATGCTATTGAAGACTTACTGGCAATAGAGATCTGGAAAAGAAAGCCCTTCTTGCCTTCTGCAGGGTAATAGTGCATGTGGAAGATCCATATCAAGGAACAAGCATGCTGCCCTAAGGCGACTTCCATGGGGAGTGCAGATCCTTAGGACTGCAGTACCAGATGGCAGAACTGTAAAACCTTTTCTATATGTCCTTCTTATCCCTGATAATCTGCCAGGCTGGTTTATAGGTGAACTGTGTACCCTTTTCCTGGACAACTAGAGATTTTTTTTTCTAGCAAGTGGTGAATTTTCTTGGGTGAAGGAAGTCTGACTAAAAACAAATCAGTCAGTGAGAACTGTCAAAATAGTGGGAAGTACTTTGTTGGAAACAAAGCAGAGCTTAGGCCCAATAGATGTATATCTGATTTCTACATAAGAATTGTCTTTGGAAATCTGTACTGCTATTCTTTATTTCTCAACTTGAATAGACTGCAATTATAACTTGTTATAATCTGCATTAGATCCGTGTTCTGGAAGATCACTCTGTTGCTGAACTCAGCCATCATGATGAAGCAGTCACAGGATCTGACCCACAATGAACTCTGTGTCTTAATTTGGTGTGGCAGAGAGTTTGCTCATTTTCTTTCCCGTGGGTATGTGGAGACCCACAGTACAGCTGTCCTCACCCCCAAGAGCTGTGCTGACTCCTCAGCTAGGCTAAGGACATCCTCCCACAGACCACATTCATCTCCACATTTATAGATACTTTGATTTATAATGACATCTTTCAAATACTAGAGAAGTTTCATTAAGTTTTTCACATCTTTGTAAAAGCTCTTTTAAACTCAAACATTATTTTGCTAGTAGATATACTGCATGAGATGTACAGCTCTAAAGACAGTCCATGGCCAAAACCTGAAAAATCACCTTTAAGTTTTGGCATTTTATTTGAGAGAACTTCTAATTGTAGTAAGAGTCCTCCAAAAATCAGAGCCTTCTGACTCCTTTGGCCAACTCCAGAAGTTTGTTTCAAACTGATTTCCCTGTGTTTTTCCTTCTCTCCACTCTGCCACTTCCAATTCTTCATATGGTTATAGCAGATAAGCATCATTATCAAATCAGTAGTGTTTGGCAAGCTGTCTTCATTCTCCTGCTAGCTCAGAGTTATGCTGCCAGCAATAGTCCATCAATTTTCTCATATTTCATAGCAGACACTGAGGCATGGGGTTCAGCTCTTCTAAACAAATTATATGATCCAGATGGATTCAGTCTTCTTGGAAGAGCAGACCCTATGGCTCATTCTTGTGGCTGGGGAGAAGTGAATGCTGACAATTCACTCAGCTGACACTATCTCAGTCCTTGAGATGACAGAATAAAATGGAATATGTATGTGCATTTGTTGTGTGCTGCATAGCATGACAGGATGGTGTCAAGGGCCCGGGCCAGGGCACTCTGGAAAGCTATGGCAATGGAGAGCAGACTAATCTGAGTAGGCTCACTTGGGTTAGTTTTCCTTTTAGGCTGTACACAGTCCACAAGCCAAAGGCTGAATTCTTCTATGAAGTGTAAGAATAACAAGCGTAAATAAGGCTATAGCCATACAGAGAGTTAATAAAAGACTAAGTATATTGTTTGTTGCAGAAAGCTTAGACTGTCAGGGGAACTCTATGACTGATGCAAAGCAAAGGATATTTCATTGTGGAGAATCTGTCATTGGATTTAAAAAAAAAATATACTTCCAAACCACACAATGCACCTCAAAGGAATATATTATGTTGATAGCATTAGTTAGAATGAACCTCTCTTGACAACTGAAAATACTTGTATGACTGAGATGTGAGCAGTAAGTGTTAATGATGTCCAGTTCTGTTAATTCTCTGGTAAGTTTTTGTGTTGTGGCTTGTATCTTAGAAAACACAGAAGTAGCAAATAAGAGATGTTCTCAGCCAGCCTGATGTGGTAATTGGTACATAACTTCTTGCAATTATAACAAGGCATTCCAGGGTTCATGTTATGATAGATATTGTCACTTCTGGGGGCATTTGGTTTTTATTCAGACACTCAGCTTTGCCTCGTGCTTCACAAATGCACTTGAGGCAGACTGACATTCGACACAGCTCGTGGTCTGGTGTGTCTTAGCTCCAAATTTCAAACCAGCTGTGTCTTAGCTCACTGCTCAAAGCAGCTGATGATATCAGACTGCCTTATACTTTAGGCCAGATGGGACTCAGCTGAGTTTCTTAGAAGAGCTGGCATCTCAACTGAAATAATTTTTGCAGCTAATCAAAAAAGGCTTGAAAGATTAAGTTAAAAAAAATAAATGCAGGAAGAAATCTGAAGCTTTTTGCATTTCTCTGACTGAAGTGTATTTGCTTTTCAGATTGTTTGGCCTTTTTTTATTATACTGCACCCCAACTATACTATGTTTTAAAATATGTAGCTAGTGCAGAAGATGTAAAAGTTATTACACTGTAAGGGCTTAGGATAAATACCAAGGCTGCATACTGAAAGGGTTAATGTGAGAGAAGTGTGGCCATAAAAAGTAGGGTATTGAAGGAAAGGAAAAGAATGTTTACATGAACTTTGAAACATTAATGGAAACATTCATTGTGCCTTAGTTTTGTTTTAGCTTGATATCTAGAGCTCATGCTAAAGCTAGTAAGATTCATCTGGTTCCATTAGTAATGCTTAGTTTTAATTTAAGGAATATAAAGTCTCACTGCTCTTGATAAATTTCTGCTTTTGCAGATTGTTGACTTTGCTTTTAGTTAAGCTTATTTTCTAGGAGAGTTTAGCTATAGCTGTTTAGTGAAATGCAGTGAAATTATTTGTGTGCCTCTGTCAAAAACTGCATTGTCTTGACACCGAAATTCTCTTTCCAGGCTCCAAACAGTCTCCACTCTCCAGTGGATGGACATTTTCAGCTAATTGTGATGGTACTCTGATATCCCTGGGCTGTGACTGGAGGTTAGCAAAATGAAGACGAGGGTTTTGGACATGGTTAGATTAAATACAATGGGCAGAATATGCCATCTAATAATATTTCTATTGAAAACATTGCAGTATGGGTCTCCACTGCCTATTGAAAATCAGCTGGAGAAGACAGGAATAATGGGTGGTCTGTCTCTTCCTGACTCCAGCCCATCAATTCTCCATAGAGCTGTATTGTTCATCATGGATACAGCTCCTCAACATGAAGTCCCACAGGCTGTGCAAATGGTATTTAAAGAAACTGTAACAGTTCCATTAAGCATACATATATTTAATTTTTGTGAGTGAAATGTACTACTTCCTTGCTTAAAAATTTCAAAGTCTACTTGCACTTAAAAAAGGACATATAATGAGTTTTAAATCTGATGCCATTGCTGCCACTTACCTTGGTGCTGGATTAATTGCTCTCGTGCTAAGAGAAAGGAACAAGAAATAATGACTGACCTCCAAAATAATCTTCATGATTTGCATATCTACCCTGTATCCCCTTAGTTATGACTACATTTTCCAGGAAAAAAAAAAAACAACAAAAACAAAAACAAAAAAAAAAAAAAAAAAAAAAAAAAAAAAAAAAAACAAACAAACAAAATACCCACCTTCAAATGGATTTTGTTACTTGAACAAAGCCTCTTAGGATTATCTGACTTCGTTGCTTTTCCCTCACTTTGGAACTTCTAGAGCTGACTTTTTTTATTTTGTAGCTGTTACAAGCTGATTAACCTTGACCATGTTGGAAAGCACTGTGGTATTTTTCACTTCAGAGCACATCTTTAAGCTTTTGGTTCTTTTTCATGTATAACACAAGCTGATAAAAATGGCACTTGAAAGGAAGGAAAATGATGAGTGTAGAATAAAGATTCATTCTTTAGATTCACTTTGCAGCACAACCTGAAGTAATTTTGACAGAGCATTTAAAGAGACATGAAACAGGAATGTGGAAAATATTTTGTCCTCAAGTCCTTTTTCATACAAATGCAAAAACAAGGAAGAAATCCTGTTTATAGTTTAGAAATTCTGGGTTTTTTCTACTATGCATTTCCTGTTTTTTTAATCAAAAATATAAAAGAAATAATTCTGAGGAACTGAAAGGGAAGGACTTGCTTGTCTTGTTTTAAAGCACTCTGGGTCTTTTGTGTTACTTGTTGCAACATATCTTCTCAAACACATAAACAGGTAGTTGGAGAAAAAAGGTCTAATTGTTTTCACCATTTGAAAAAATCTCCCCCAGTGGGGAAAGATAGTACCTTATATCTTGATATGTTCAAGGTGGTAATAATACCTAATACCTTAATTTTGTTTGTTGTAGCAAAATGTTACTTCCCAGTATTTTGTTTTCATGTTGTGCTTACATATTTTTTAAAGGAGTCTTTTCTTTTTTTTTTTTTATCTTTGGAAACCAATATAAAAAGCCTGCACTATCTGTATCAAAATTACAACTGTTTACCCAGCTTCTCCTACTCTCTTTCAACAAGCATTAAGTGGACCAAAGTATGCTTTCTGGGCCTGGATTCTTGTTAGATATCTGTAGGTAAGCAAGGTCAGGTATGTTTAGCATTTTATTAAGAAGTACTCAAAATGTAGGATACTTCTAAATCTTTACTGATGCTGTAGTTTTTTCTCTAATCAGTGTAGTACCGATTCTCCAGAATACTTGTAGGAGCTAAATGAGGTCAGTAATGTCAGGCTGCAGATGCACACAAAGTCTCTACCTCCCCTTCCCTAAAACCAGAACCATTAGCTTGATATGTGGGGCCATTTCTAATTCATGTAATTCCATCCTACTTACCTCCACTTCCTGCTATTTCAGTGGATCACAGCATTGTTTTCTCTATGACGTAATGCCTTGTGAAATGGCACTGTGAGCTATTTAATGGGCTATTGCCTTCCATCTCTGTGGGAGCAACATGCTGGTTAGATAGTTACTTATGAATTTATAAAGTGCACTGAATCATTTGGGAGTGTAAAGCTCTAAAGCATTACCAATATTTATGCAACTTACTGGACTCTGATATCTTTGATGAAATTATGTTTCTTTACAAAAGGTATCTACAAAACAGTGTTTCTCTGTATTAGTCTTTGCTCTTAGTTCCAAGTTATTCAAATAGCACTTTGTCCCAAAACTTTATTTCTAGACTTTCTAGACTCTTCCCAGGGTAATTCCAACTTGTTCCTTTGTTTCATTCTCTAACACCATTGCTCCTCCTCTTGAATTCCCCTGCTTCTCCAGCCTCTGCTAAAGCAGTATGCAGAAGCTGTTCTGCATAACCCCAGTTACTGACCAGACTTTTTGGGGAATGATGTGTCTGGTTTTTTGGTTTTAAGATTAAAATTTTTTCCTTAGATTTATCCCAAATGATGGATGACTCTTAAATTTATCATTTTTCTTGAAGCTAGTTATAGTCTGTTGGAGGGGAGAGGGCAGGGGGGATATGTGCAGTGAAATGCAAGATTTTTTTTTTTTCTCTACTGTTTCCTTAAATATGGCTAAACGGATGCAAATAAAAAATATTATCCCCTTCTATCCACTCCCATCCCCTTTCCTCTCACCTGTCTTACTAACACTAGGTTTTTTCCTCCACAGCCTGTAAGCTGAGTCTGCTTCTCGGCAGCTATGAGCAGCTTCAGGCAGACAGACAGTGAAAGCACTGCGTAGCCCTCCAAATAGCCTGCACACATACTGTCCAATCAAACTGTGGTAGAGCTGGTGTTTTCAGGACTGTCAGCAAATGCTGAGGAGTATCTCTTGACTAAGAGAGAGTTAAATTGTTCCCCAGATTTGCAAAACCAAATTCTGACCTGCCACTGCTCTGAAGATGGAAGTCTTAAAAATGTAAATACAGATTGAAGAATATGAGCCTAACAAACAGCACTAAGCCTTACGAAGGAGCTTGTGTATCTCTAATGTAAATAGAAGTAGCCCAATACATTTTCTGGAGACCTAAATGTAACCTAACATCTCATCTGTATTAGTATGCACCAGGAGCTGAAGCCATTTTCCTGTGGACTTTGTGCAGTGTGTTAGGGGAACAGCCTGTGCGAGCTGCTAGGCTGTAGTGAACTACTGGCCATCAAAAAGATTTAAGTTGCTTTAAATAGACTTGTAGGAATCTGAAATACTTTAATCACCTAGCTTGCAGCAAAGCATTTGCAGTGTCTGGATTTATTTATATTCTCCTCACATCCTCTGGAGCAAGAGATAATGGCTGATAACATTTCCTTCTACCCCACTAACTTTCCATAATTATTGTACAAAGATTTCTGCACATATCCCTGGACTTAAAGCATGATGACAGGGCTGCCTGTGCAGAACAGAGGATCTATTTACTAGAGTAAATAGGAAGTGAAGAGTCGGGATTGGATACATATTTTATGAATAAGCAATATGTGGAAAACAATTATTGTTGTGAAAGAGTAGGTGGTTCATTAAATTTTAAAGTCAAGGAATTTAAAACTATCCATCAGCTTTGCCCTGACCTTGGAGAAGGGTAATGGTGAGGTGGAAATCTCCTTGCCATGAGGAAGGAAGCAATGTATCTGATAGACATTACATAACTACATATTTAGTATCCACTCTTAAAACTTGCTTTGGGTATTTCAGTGTCCTTTTTGACATCCCAACTCAGTTGTTTTGCCATTGCCATGGTTTGAACTTGAACTGCATGTTTGCCTGATACAGGAATGGGTTGGATGAAGCTCTGAATGACCCCAATTCGGGGTCCTGTTGATGTCTGAACTCCTCAGTTAAACACACACTACCCATGTGTCCTGCTCCTCAGCGCTGACTGGTGGATTTAGCAACAGGCAGGTGTGGACGAGGAGCTTTTTGTCAGGGCACTAATAAGCCTTACAGGCCTCAACCTGCTCAGCTCGGAGTCTCCCCCACCCTGCCCATGTCAGCTTCCCAGGGCTGTCAGTCCCTGCCCCAGAGACACCATAGCAGGGACAGTCTCCAGCTCCCCATAGCCCTGCTCTGCCTGGCCATGGGCCCTGCCAAGCTGGGTCTGCCCATGGACCAGCCAGTCCAGCCTTGACCCATCCCCAGGGAGATGCCTGAAACCTAGGACTGGGGCTGCCCCTGGTGCCCCTGGTGTCCTGCTCCTGGTTGGGGCAGTGGGACTGTCCCGGACTGCCAGGCCCTGCCCTGCCACCCTGGGGCACCTGGTGCCACAGGGAGCTTCCAGCCATTGCTCCTCCCTGCTGCTTCCTTTCAGCCCCATTTCCAACTCACGCTGATACCTGAAAAGTCTGGAAAATTGATTATACAATGATAAATAGTGTAAATAATTACTGATTGTAAAAAGTTGGCTTAGATCTGATGATTCTTTTTCAACTGCTAAACCCCAGAAGAAGCTAAGGAAGAATATCCCATTTCGACGAAGGCCACAAGATTAGAAGAGTGCTGGGAAGAGCTGGCACAGCCAAATACTGAAAGTGGGGGAAGGTAAAAGCAACAGGGGGAGATCTCGACCATGGACTCAGTTAGGCACCAAGAGGACTTACCCTTCCCACACTCTCAAGGAGCACGCATGCTGTTTTAAACACAATGGGTCAATGATGACTGCAGTGCTGTTACTCACTAACTAGTGAGTATAAACTTGGGCAGGTTTTTGTTAATCACGTCACAGGATAAATAAACCATAGTTTGCATACAGATCTGAGTGAGCTTTGTGTAGTATCACCTGGCTCCCAGCTTTTTGTAAATCTGTAATAAAGACCTTGACCCTCCGTGTGTTTCATCTATTTGCACACCACATAAAGAACCCAGATTTCGGACAACACCACCAGATTGTGTTTTCTTAATAAATGTGAAATGTAACCTGGTATTTCTTTTTACCAGAAAGGTCAACATCAAGCTCATTTGCGAATGATCTTTCATGCCATGCATGCAGAAATATCTCCCTGTAAGATGGAAAAGAGTTTGTTCTGCAGGACTGGACCCAGTCTTAATGTGCATATAATGTATCAATGGCTGAGTTCAAAATTCACTCTCAGTTCATCCACATGCTGACACCTTAGCCCAGCTGCTTCCTCCACATACTTTTCACTTCAGTGTTCTTTAATTTATTCTGAGTTTTTCCTTATTTTTTGTAATCCACAAAAGTTTGAGCTTTTAATGGCCAAGGGGCATCCTGGAGTGAGACTCTACAGGCTGTTGCTGACAGTGAGGAAAAACTGGAATTATTGACAGACTTGATCTTTGGCTGGTCATTTGGGAAGGCACCCATGCCTGTAAGATAGTTGTCAAGTTGACAGAAGAGAGCAGATTTTGCTGCATAGAAAATTTCTAATGAGATTTTTCTCCCTCACTGAAGTCAGAAAGCTGGGACCTGTAAACACAGCTCTCCTACTAGGTAGGTTCAGGCCTCTTACAGGGGTGAATTTGCATTCCCCATATCTGAGTCTCAGTCCTGAATACCCTAAAGTCTTATGAGCTAAAATACAGCAATGAAATTTCAGTTTGAATTCTGTATTTTAATGGTATTCAGCTCTGAGTGTAAAAAATTCAGCAGTCAGAAGACACCTCCTACTCAAATAGTTGTAATCAGAAGGGCATGGAAAGATGTCACTTGATTTGGCTGAACTTTCTCTAATAATTTACAGTGATGCTTAAACATAAACAATGGTGAGTATTTTTATATACATTCATACATAATCTGTCATCCTTCCACCTCTGTTAAAATACTTTAGGTACATGTTTTTCATTTGTGTAAATCTAGCACAATTTCATACACAGACACAGCTAGAAATGGCACTAAACTGAGGAAAAAATGGCTTAAACACAGGATCATATCACTGATGCTGCTTGTGGATCAGCTACAGCTTTTCTTCATTCTGCCTTTCTACAAGGAACAACAGGTTCAGCCAAGGGCTTTAGCAATGTTAAGAGTTATTCAGACCTAGTAGGAAAGGCTTTTTTTTTCATAAGGGACAGCGAAGAAAAGATTGGGTTTGACTGATGTACACTTGAAGTTGTATATCATATTTCTGTTTGATGCAGAGGTGGAGATTAAACTGTTGTGTGGATTTCCTTTCACTCTTCCCAAGATGGACTGGACATTTCACACATCTAAGCTGTTACACCAGATGATTTCTTCACCTTGCACAGTGTGTGTCACTCCTTTCTCTACTCCAAGTCATGTTCAGCTTTGTTGACATAAATGTAGTGGCCCAGGATCTTCTCACATTTTGAATGAGCATGACTACTGTATCATGGTAATTGAGTATAAAAGAGATCAGCAATATTTAAGTTAAAATATATATATATTGCTTCTAATTTGCTTCTTTGGACTGAAAGTCATGAATTTCCATATATTTCTGCTACAGCTTCAGATTTCATGGTTTGATTTTGGAAGACCCCTTGTCCCAAAACTGACTCTTTTCTTTGACAAAAGTTTGTGAAATTTTATTAGATATTATTACTATTTGTAATTTGTTTTTTTTTTTTCCTAGAATTTGTCACAATGTTCCAGAGTTGTGTTAACAGAATTTTAAAAACAGATCAGTTAAAAGCTTTTCATATGTTGATAAAAGCAAATCTATGTTACAAAGGATGAATAAGGCCTACATTCAGCTGCTGTTTGCATAGTAAACATTAATCGTCCATAAAGAAATAAAATTATATATACAATTGCAACAACTGGTGGGCTTAAAAAAAGGCTTCTTAGATTTCCTGTATTTGTTACACTTGGTCAAGATTTTTAGAATATGTAGTGTTTATGTGTAAGACACAATAAGTGGACTTTGTGTTTATCATTCATCCATTTGAAAGCTGGACATTTGTAGTGTCTGTGATTAAAACCTCTCAGTATTGTCTTTTATATTACGTTATTCTTCTCAAAATAGCAGAGCTTCACAGAATTAATAGAAAGAAAGCAATCAAACAGCAAACATCCATTGATCTGGTACAAACCAGGGTGAATAAGCCCATCACACAAGGAAGCAGCCATCCACATTTCTCACAGTCCTTTCATAAAGTTCAGATAGATGGGTCTTTCAATGAGAAGTGAAGCTAGAATCAGCAGTAGTCCCTTGCCTGAACCATCTGTTCTCTTCTCTTTTCAGTGGGAAAGGGAAAGAAAAATGGCATTGTAAAAGATCTGGTTAACATATTTATTGAACTCAAGTATGTGGAAGCATCAAAGCATGTGCAGCTTTTGTGTTATTGTGAGTCTTCATTGAACTGATTGTTCTTCATCTGAAAATTGGTATGGTTCTCAGGTTTGTGTGTGTGTGCATGCATGTGTGTGCATGGAATATGCAATATGTTATACATGCAGATGATTAAGCATTTGCCAACATTTCTCAATTCTGAGATTATTAATGTGGGACCATGAAAAGAAAGAGGTAAATCACAGTTTAAAAACTTCACAGCATAGTGCACACTGCTTAAAATGGTCCTCTTACTGTTTGTTCCTTTGACATAATACTCACAGAAATTCTTAAATGTGATCTGTAATAGAGAGCAGTATTAGCTATATTACTATAAAAGGTGGTTTATATGCCTACTTGTTTATTCAAATTTATTGAAAAGGCCTGAAAATTTCAAATGCTTCTATGTATGAATAAGCACTTAAGAGATAGAGTAAAATTCAGTCTGGCTGTTCTGATTTAGTGCATTAAATGACTAATGGAATGAAAATCAGGAAATCTGGGGTTGCTTTTACATTTTACTGCTTGTTTGTCTAATTTTTTTTTAATCTGTTTGTGCCTTGTTTTCCCAATCTCTAAAGAGCAACATTTCACATGTCTATATTTGTAAGGTGTTTTAAGACATCAGCTAAGTTTGGTTCAACAATAGGAAGTTTTATTTTTCACCTCTTCTTCAGTGCCTCCTGCTCTATTTTGGAAATGAATCCATCAGATACAGACGTGCATTTGTGAGACGTGCATTTGTGAGACTATTTCAGTTCAAAATCTAATTAGAAAACCTCAAAATATTTTTGAAGATGTCAAAAGAAAAAATAATGTAAGATTTAACAAAGGACTAAAGTCTCAAGAGTGTAATGAATGAACAGATCTTAACGAATTTAACTATTTAAATACACATGCTAAAGTTGACTAGTTTTGTGCCTCAATTTCCCTGTCTTCAGAATGGGATTAAGGAAGTTAATGGCTTCCCAAAAAAGCAGGGAGAATTCAGTTACTAGATACCCAGTGCATCGAAGGGGTAAATTGCTAATCATTGCTTTGGAATTTTGTAAAGCCACAACAAGGTAGAATGAAGGAACTGAGATTTCCTCATTTAAGAAAAAAAAAAAAAAAAAAGTGAGATTATTGTTTTCTGCAGGTGACATATTGTCTTCTCTTTTCTGTTTGATATCCACAACAGAAATTAGGTAGGCTTTTTTTGGAAATAGGATCAGATTCTTTTTCTGATACATCTTAAGTCTAACAATGATGTGTTTTGGAATACACATGGGTAACAGCTCAGACAGATTTATGGACCCTGACAACACTCAGATGTATATCAGGAATAGCAGACAAGCAGCAAAGGCTGGAAGTGAATATAATGAAAGTGAGAGGATACAGTTCATGAAAGTAGTTGAAGAAATTTGGATAAAAACCGAGGGGGCTTTCTGCTATTGGTTCTTGTTGACAAGTGGCAGACATCTGTCCTACCCCTCCTGCCATTTTGCTGGGTATGTCACAGTCACACACGTTGAGCTGTGGAAATGGAAGTGTCAGGGAAATTGAGCCCAATCCATTTAGGAGTGAACTCATGAGACATGCTTATTTTATAGCTAGTTTCATGTGGCGATAATAAGCAGACGTGGCATTGCAACCTACTCCTTATTTACAGTATAAACCAGCTTTATTCCTGCAAGGGCAAAGCCAATTTTTTTGCAAGCAAGAAGTCTGCACATTTCAAATTATCATTTTCTGTAATTCTAGCACTTGGTAGTAAGAAACAAATAGCATAATTATAGGTAAGGAAGTTGTGGTGTTGGGAGAAGGTGATGGAAGGGTTTTTCAGCAAACAAGCAGAGCTGGGAGCTTATACCCTGCTTCTGCTGAAGCACTGCAATGTCCTCCAGAAGTCACCAATGGAAATCTTCAAAATATAAGAACATACAAGGAACATATCCTACATAAAATCATGTAGCATAAAACAGAGTTCAAATATGCCTGGCCCATTATTAGGTTAAGAGACATGGACAGGAGTCCTCTGATCTGAGCTCAAGGTTGGCAGTTGGCTGCAGCCATGTAAGTAGCTCTGAGTAGATGACTTGATAATTAAATAAAAATCATTAAGAAGGAGCAATAGGGGTTTTCTTTTCTTTTTACTGCAGCTGCTCTGGTTTAAATTAATAAGATAGTTATACTAGGCTATTTTTTTCTTTTCACACTACAGAAAAATTGAGGAAGTCTGGTCTGTGGGCCTGCCCAGGTGCTATGGGGTCTTGTTTTGTATCCAGTAAGAAATAAAATCACTCATTCCTGCACAATATATAGAAGGGAATTTTGGTAATATATATTTATGTGGAGAGCCTGAAATTAGAAACTCTTACTATCTGGACATGTCTCAGGATACACTACGTAGATAGGCAATGCAATACATTGCATAAAATATTGCACCAATTGCACTGCAACCCTCTGTACTCCTCTCTAACACCATTTTTTTCTTGTCACTGTCTCCTGTCTCATAAGTAATGAGTCAATATGAATATGTTTATAACATGCAGAAGATGCTTTTCACTGGTGTGAAGCAATTATGTATAATCCACATTGCACTGGGCATTTAGCCAGCCAGGGTTGTAGGCAAGTGCCATATGTCATTTCTCAAGTATATGATACATCACTGGTTGACACCCAAGCATATTTTACCATACATGTTGCCCATCCATTTCTTGTTTTTATCTGTGATTTCTGCACATTTCTCATCGCAAGCTCTGCCTTCTGTTCTCTTTGGAAATCACTTTGCTGATTATGGATACTATCAGCACAACTAAGAGCAGAAATTATGCCGTATCCTTATTTCATAGGAAATTGAAGATTATATTTTTAAGATTGATCTGTCATTGTGATGCCCAGAGGAATTCTGCAAAATTGAGTAACAATACAACTCCTTCATTAGTGGATTAAAAAGAATAACACTCATAGCAATTACTGAAGAAGGTAAAATTTTTTCTGAACTCTACTTGCAGGTGTCTGGTATCTTCCATAACCTATAAGAAGATAAGTTCTGTGTTATCTGTCTATTTGTTCCTGTTCCAAAATTCCTCTTTAAGTAACATATTTTATTTGTAGGTTTAGTACCTTATGAATGACCAAGTGATTATTTGCTTCTCAATCACTAAATAAATCCTTTAAAATGGACCAAACAAATAGGACTATCTGAATACTGTTGAGGAGAAAGATGTTTTAAAATGGAACTGGTTCACATTGAAATCAGTTGTACTTCTGCATGGGGCATTCCATTGGATCTGCAAGAAAATACACCTTGTGGGTATGTGAGATTGGAAAAGGTGGTGAGTTAGAGTTGCAATCTTGGAGGCAGAAGCCCCTAAGCCTGTTTGAGATGTCTTGTAAAAATTCCCAAGCCGTACAACCCAGAGGAGAAAATGTTATTACAGTTACTTCTTCATTATATTCTCTTTTTGAGAAGAATGGAATCACAGGAAGAAACATTCCCTGGATATGATTTTTTTTAGGATACCTTAATTTTTTTGATACCTTAATGCACTATGAACTCTCAGTATTAGTTAATTTGTACAGAGTTGGTGAGTGTGGGGAGGTACCTGTGTTTGAGATTGTTACTGGTGCTGCAGACGATGCCAGTTTGAATGGTACAATTTACTGAATGGATGAAAGAAATGTTAATGGAGTCTTACTTTGGAGTTTTAAATAGACTTCAGATTAATAAAAATATTGACTTTATACTTGTTGTCTCCTAAAAAGATCATGTAAGCTTATAAAATCAGGTTCAAAGAAAATGCAGATATACTTGGAGAAAAGGTATTATAATTAAAATTGTAGTTTCAAAGCAATTGAAAATGGCTATGTTTCTGGATCAGTTTAAATTTGTTCCTGAAATCCCATATAATCTGAGTACAACTCACTTGTAGTAGGATTATAATTGAATAGACTTCTGCTTCTCTTCTTTTTAAGCCGTTATGCTATAGTTTGGAATAGGCACAATGTATTTGCTGAAGCTTAAAAACTCAGAATTCAGAGAACAGCTCCTACTCTGGTTTTGTCAAAGGCTAAATATAAGCATTTTAATACACATTTTAGAACAGCACTTTTCCTAGTCGGCGTGTCCTTAGTTGTAGTTTGAGGATAACATTACTTCAGTATTGCAAAGGTAAATTAATTAACATTCATTGCTCTTGGGCTGAAGGTGCTATAAAAATGCAACCCTTGCCAAAATCATGCTAAGGTTTGGATGGTACTTGGTACTGTACATGATGAGGTTTGTGCAGCCTTTGGCAGGCTGTTGTTCAAGACCTATCCTCTCAGCTGGGCTTGGCCGTTCTTCCCCCTCATCCTTTCCCTTCCAGAGTGCTTGCTTGTGAATTGCAGTCTTGATTCCAGCCTCTATCCCTATTTGCAGCAGAGGAAATGTAGCATCATGAACTCCATTCTCCAAGTCATGTGTCTAAACTACTTCACTGAGTGTGCCATTACATCCTCTGCTATTATACTGGTAATCATCAGCTCCATTTTTGATACATCGTACCACTACTGAGGAAGGGAATTAGCAAATGTATGAGACAGCATCAGCCAAAGATTCTAAAATTCTTTTTCTTTGCTACTTGACTGCACAGGAACAAGGCACAGTCTTGTTTTAGTCAGTAACGGTATCTTTACTTGCAGTTGGAAATTCAGTGCTGATGATATGTTGGGCTCTTATCCTTAGCTGAATTTTAAATACAAAAGCTGACATGTCAAAATGTAAGTATAAGCAAGATCTGAGATCTTTATTATTAGGTTTTCAAGCCTATCTCCCAAGTTTGAGTTCAGTGCAGTACAAAAGATATCTAAATTTAAATATATTACTCTTTTACTTGTCATCAATATAAATGTTAGATGTTTTTCTGTTCAGAATATGGGGCTGCACATCAGCAAAAGTCATTAGCTGTAAATCCCTTTACTTTATGCAGCATCATTTGCTGCTGGATTTGCATACATTTTTCTAATGACTCCAACTGTCATCTGTCATGGTTTCTGCAATATTTTAATATTTCACTATTCAGAGTTAAGAAGGCTTATGAGATGTTAGATCATTTATTGGTATTCAGTGTGGAGTTTCATTATTCCAGTATGGACTATGGAGACACAAACTGTTATTCTAATGGCTTCTTTGCAAGCAACTAACAATGTCTTATCAGGGGCATTTTATGTAGCTGTACAGTATGTTTAAAATAATACGATGTGGGGTGTGCAGTGGACAAGATACCAACATTTGTTTTATTTGTATTCTAGGACACAAGGGTATTAAGGAGAAATGAAATGGCAGCTGCAGCTGTTGTAGCATTCCCCAAAGGGATAGCACTAATAGGATATATATCTTCATCCACAGCTGAGTTAATTTTGAAAGCAGAGGATGAAAAATGAAACTAACCACATACAACAAAATCTTGGATAATGGGGGTGGAGAGGAAGTAGCCGCCCTCACTAATCTGTGACATCACTGTGATATAAAAGGAAATCTTTCAAGTAGAAATCCTAGAAGACAGCTCTGTAAGGCAGCTGAAGTATTAGTTTGTCTCAAAAAAAGACCACTTGGGGAACTGTATGTCTAATGGATGGTGTTTAAAATCTACAAATACTATATATCTAGACTGTTGGAAGAGCATTGCTCAAAAAGGGAATAACTTTAAATGCTTTTTAGGTCTGGCATTAAAGGCTGCATTTCCTGTATTTATGTTGCAGATTAAATAGGGTAATGGAAATAAAAGATACAAAATCTGCAAGAGAAATTTAGAAAGTCAGGCCCTAACTTCATTCTGACTAGATTTATATTCTGCACTTCTTCTAAAATGGTATAATTTTTTTAATGGAGCCAAATGTAGCTTTTCATTTGATCTTTGAGAAGCTTTTAGTCTGTCTTCTACATCAGGGTTTATTTCTCCTCGGAAATTTTCCAGGTGAAATACTGTGGAGAAAAATTCCTCAAACCTTCATTTAATCTGTACTTGACTCTCCTGCCCAAAAAGCATGATTCACAGTAAAATGTTTTCATGTGCAATGATTTCTCACCTGCAAACTGGTGGATCTGAATGTCTTAAAGCTGCACCTTTGCTGGCAATTCTGAAGAACAATCTCCCAGTGGGGCAGATTCACAAGCAGTGATGATGCCATCGGTGTTATACAGGCAAGACTCCAATTTAGCACTTGGTAAGCTAGTATTACCCAGACCAGGTCTAGAAAACACACATCTGTCTACAGCCTGGTTCTCTGAGGCATAGTCAGCCTAACACAGTATAGTCTGTTCCTTGAGTTCTTTTTTTAAACAGACAAAAATGCTTAAGGAGCACAACGACCTTGTCCTCTTAAGTGTCTTGCTAAGATATTTTCTTTCTATATACATGGTCTGACTCTATAAACCTATGGAAAGCCAAGTTCTGCAATACCTGGGCCTTTAAGTAGATCTGCCAAAGCAGTCTTGGGCAGGGTCTAAGCAACAGATGTGTTTCCTGAATCAAATACTAGTTGATTTTGTGGTCATCCTGACAGTTGCTCAGACATTACAGAGTTGTGCAGGTGTCTCCAACCCTGCTTTAGGCTTTTTGAGGAGCTCATGCAGGAACAATGAAGGCATGTCTGAGCTCTGTCCAACTCTGGGTATGTCTGAACAGAAACAGAAGCATTAGCTGTTGGCATTAGGCTATGAGAAAATCATAGAATTGTAGAATGGTTTGGGTAGGAAGGGACCTTAAGGATCATTTAGTTCCAAACCCCCTGCCATGGCAGGGATACCTCCCACTAGACCAGGTTGCTCGAGGCCCCATACAGCTTGAATTTGAACACATCCAGTGATGGAGCATCCACAACTTCCCTGGGCAACCTATTCTGGTGTCTCACCATCCTCAGAGTGAAGAATATTACATTATAATATGGATATGCCATGTTAAGTGTACCAAGACAACAGGCAAGCTCCTGTTGTAAGTGTAAGTGTCCTGTCACTTCTAAGTATGTCACAGCAGTGTAGGGTGCTTTGGAAAGAGGTTCCCAAGTCTTAGTGATAGAACTCCAAATCTGTAGGTACTTTCTTATTCCTTTTCCCCTTTTTTTTTTTTTTTTTACATGCTTTAGTTAATAAGATATGTTTATAAAATTAAATGACAAAGGGCAAATTTATTACGACTTAATTTAGTCAAAGGTGCTGGCTGTGCCTTTTCTACTTTTCTTTATATACCATTTTTTTCCAGTCATTTCCTGTTATTCCAGGATTTTCTTCCCAGCTTGTGTGTCATTAAGGATGACTGTCACTAGCCCTTTCTCTAGTGTTGCATCTGAGCAGGTGCATGGGTAAGATCTATGTGTGTTCACAATTCAATCTCGCTCTCTGGGTTGAACATAGCGAGTAAATAGGCCTTGGTCATTTATATTAAAATAAGATTGGGTCAAACTACAGAAGTCAAATTTAGGGTCTCAAACACCCATTAGCTGCTAAGATTCTGAAACTTCTCTTTATCCATTATGAACATAAGGCATTTTGTAAAATTTGAGTCTATTTTAGGGTCTACTTTTGGGTTTTCTGATCCAGAACACCATTAAAATTTGGGAAGCTACCAGTTTAAGTTTATTTTGTGTTAATTTTGGTTTAAACTAGAAGGAAAGTATCTGCCCATTTAAACCAATTATAACTAATAAAATCTTGATTGGGCATAATGGAACATAACAAAATAGTTTATCTTAATATGTTGAGAATTTGAAAGTGATAAGAAGTCTTTGTTCTATACAATATATAATCTTGCTAGGATGTAAGGGTAAAGATACCCTCTTTATATAGTTTAAAGGTATTCAAAGCCATAATTCTTTTACATCTTTTCTGAGAAGTAGAACAAAAATATGATCAGCTTTCATTTTTCAAGATAGCAACTGTTCATTTGCTATGGTGCATTAAAAAATGGGGTTTGGGTTTTAATTTCCTTTTTCTGGAACATCAAGAATGAGTTGCATTCATTCAGTGGCCCTTTGGGTCTATTTTCTTTTTCTATTTAGTCCCTGTGGAAATAGTGTAGAAGGTGTTGCTAAGAGCTTGTGGAAACAGAGGTGATGGTAGATTCTTTAATACAAGCTGGAAAGATCATGTTTTCTGTTGGTTCTCTTCAAATTTTGGGGCCCTATCATGTTTGCTAATAGGAAAGTTTTCCGTGGGTATATACATTTTTCATTTTTTTGTTTGTTTTTCTCTTCATCATTGTTGTTTTCCCTATGGGCATAATTGGTTAGATTAGTTACAACAGAATTAGTTATACTAAGTTCTGTATTAATCTCATGTATATTACCAACTGTTCTGAAAACAAAAAAAAAATGGAAAAGAGATGCACCTTAAAAGTAATCTCTGAAGATCTGAGGCAATATTCTAATGCATCATTTGCTACCACTGCATAGTGGGACTTACCCAAGAGAGAGGAGTTTGTTTCTGATTTCACTGAGGCATGTGCAGTGCTGTTCTGCACCATGGAAACGCTTGTCTCAATCCCTGCAGTGTAAGCAGTGAAGGAGGAGGATATTTAAGTGACACAAATTATGTCTCCATCAGAGTGTGAGGCTGAGTTTTTCAAGCCCAGTGCTCAGAGGTTGCAGTAGGTTGGTGTCAGCACCAGCTCCTGCATCAGTACTTAGCATTTCATGGAGAAAGCCTCCCCCATGTATGCATTTTCCAACATAACCACTTGTCTTTATGCAGCCAAATCAAAGCTCTTTGCAGGGCAAGAAGTCAAACTGAGAGAAACACCAAAGTAAAGAGAGAGAAAATAATCAGTAATCCCATAATACTTCTTTTGGACTCCATAGTAAATTGCCTCTTGTGTTTGATGGAGCCAAGTCTGAGTTCTGGATATTAAGGGAATTGTGCCCAGATATCTGAATATACATCATTGTACATGTAATGCTAATTGTGGGGCAACTTTTCTCATCATGCAGCAATCCCTTTTCTGAAGGCTGCCTGTAACCTGGACCATCACATTCCTATTTAGAAAGAGAGCATATCAAGGCCAATGACTGATACAGCACCCTGCTTGGTTCAGGTTATTGTTTTATTAATTCATTGTAATGAGATAATGGGAGATTATATAAAACCTTGCCACTTTTAGCACCTCAGGTGCTTTTGCCTGTCCTGGTGGTGCTTCACAGTAATCAATAGTGACATGGCAGTGTTTTTGAACAGAAAACTGCTAGTTGAGGTTACAAAGCACTTTCCAGAGAAGGAATCCTTTGATAAAAGCTGCTAGAATTATTTTTTCCCCTTTGGGAGAATGGAGGAACTCTCGTGCTACAGCTGCCTTGCCTCACACCCAACGCCTGTGCTGCAGAGGCAGGCAACTCTGTCAGGCAATACAAGCTGAACGTCTGGAGCCAGAGCAACCATCTGGATAATGAAAGTGTAGCACTGGTGGAGATGAAGGTGAATCCTGCTAAATACTGATATTATTCTGTAGGGTATAGGAAGAAAACTAATGGGTCAGAGAGTCACTTGGGCCTGAGTGGGATCAGTCCTTTGTTTTTATTCACTTATTGATTAATATTTTGAGTAATGATTTTAAATCGTTATTGTTTGTTTGTTTGTTTTTTGTCATTAGCCAGTGACTTAAGAAAGTAGTATTTATGAATAAAGCAGTCAGGAACCACTGTAGACAAAATTCCTCTCTTCTGCTGCTGGCTTAGCCACTGGTTTCATATGTGATGGCAAGCAATATACCCACTGGGTACTTCAGGTTATTCATAATAATTAACATCCTGTGAATCAGGGCAGCATACAGCATAACTTATTGGAAATCATAAAGAACAGGTTTTAGTCAAAACAAGAACTGGTTCTTCACTCAAGTAACATGCCTGATGAAGTAATCTATATGAACTTGGTGGTTTAAAATAGTCTTCATATTATGTTCTGTTTAATGTTGTAGCTGTTCTTTAAGAGAAAAGAAGAAAGAAAAAATATTATAAAATGCAATAACCGAGCAGATCTTTTCCTTCTAATATATTTGATGATAGCATAATAATTTCTATCTATAACTCTCATAGCTAGAATTTATCTTCGAGCTCATGGCAGGGAGAGACAGGAGTAGGTAAGCACATCAGGTTGACAGATTTATCTAGTGCTTTTTCCGTGAAAACTTTTTCAAATGACAGTAACCTAACATTTTAGAAAATGATTGCCTTATCAAATAGTGCAGCATAATGAGAATGGATGTCTAGAACAAAACTGCTGATGCTGTGGATCGGCTGTCCAGACTATATACTTAGAGGGGATTTCACTCCACTCTGTTTCTAGATTGGTCTTGAGAACAGAGTTCCCACCTAGTGTTTTATCTAATAATCTTCTGGTTTATTTTAATTTGCAGAGAATCCAGGTTGTGTGTGCCAAGACACCTTTCTGGCACCACCCAAAGCACAGTAAAGTGATCATTACTAGGAGTTCAATTCCAGAGTGTCTTACTGATATGAACTCAAACACTAATGTAGATACATGTTCAGCTGATGCTGAATTAGATGTATGTGGCACATATCCATTAGAGGGCTGCACCTTCTCTGCTAAATGCAGAGGAAATATCTCCAAAAACAGCCTCTGTACTTTAAACCCCCCCACTAAGGCCTTTGAAGTAGAGGAAATCTTCATTTATTTGTGATCTCAGTCAATTCAAACAGCAGTTACTTAGAACAAATCATAATCACTCCTTCCTCTAAGAAATGCAAATATTCAGATTGATGGATGGATTTGAATGAGCAACAGCCTAATTTTGGCTTACAAAAAAAAAAAAAAAAGTAAATTGAAACATTTCTGCTTCTCATCTACAGTTAGAATGACAAAAGAATGACAGATAGAAATGTTTTGAGGAACAAGAGACCTCAGACCACTACATAGCATTTGGGCCATGGATTCCACTACATGGAGCCTTAGTATGGCGCAGCATAAAAGTGTAATATCTGCATAGAAGGTATATGCTATAGACTTATCAATCACGTCCATGTATGTTCAGTGTTTATACACTTTCTCTAAAAGAACTTTGACTCCAGTAGTCTTAATCAGAAGTATCTACCCATTGACTAATATCCAGTATTTATATTCAAAACTAATCAGTTCTCAGAGTGATAAATAATAAAAAGTATTGATCTTGGGATATGAAATATGCCCCTTCCCTAGTAAATGGAGCTACAGTTGCAATAAGCAAAATGTATTTGGATTAGCTAGAAATCTGCACAAAATCCAATATTAATAGTGGCTTTGCACTATGCTTTGTCTGA
This sequence comes from Megaceryle maxima, assembly GCA_024605025.1. Lineage (NCBI taxonomy): Eukaryota > Metazoa > Chordata > Aves > Coraciiformes > Cerylidae > Megaceryle > Megaceryle maxima. The sequence continues at coordinate 2,469 of JANHGN010022302.1, read as the reverse complement.
TTTGACAGTTTATTTACATTGCAAAGATACTATTTCTTATCTGCTTCAATTGCTGTGTTTGCTTTAGATGGAAAATATCTGCCTTTGTGAAAATTCTTTATTTTCTATGAGAATTGTCACACTCTGAGACATATCAAGAAGGAAAACATTAATATCCACTGTGGGACATCTTTTCTGATGAAGTTCTTGTGCCAGAAGATGGGAGGTGGGGAAAAAACACTGGCTGTGTTTTTTCTGGCTGTTGAATATCCACGGTGTTTTGTTGGTTTTGGAGCTAATGGGGACTTCAGAGAGCCACAGCCTGTTTTGGCTAGCTTGGTAAAAATATTTCTCCTAGATCAGACTTGAAGTAGGATAGGGCAACGTATGGAGTAATTGATAGTGAGACAGACTCAATATGCAGAAGGATTTCTGGCAAATTAGGTATATCATGTATCAAAGGTAATAGAATCACAGAATCACTGAGGCTGGAATAGACCTCCAAGATCATCAAGTCCAGCCTATGACTCAACATGTCATCAGCTAGACCATGGCACTAAGTGCAGCATCCAATCTTCCCTTAAACACCTCCATGGATGGTGACTCCACCACCTCCCTGGGCAGTCCATTCCAGTGTTCTATTACCCCTTCTGTGAGGAAGTGCTTCCTAATATCCAACCTAAACCTCCCCTGGTGCAGCTTCAGGCCATGCCCTATTGTCCTCGTTGCCTGGGAGAAGAGCCCGGCCCCCACCTGACTGCAACTTCCCTTCAGGTAGCTGTAGAGAGTGATGAGGTCCCCGCTGAGTCTCCTTTTTTCCAAGCTAAACAACCCCAGCTCCCTCATCCTCTCCATAAGACTTTCCCTCCAATCCCTTCGCCAGCCTCATTGCTCTCTGGACCTGCTTCAGCACCTCAATATCCTTCTTGATGTGAGGGGCCCAGAACTGCACCCAGTTCTTGAGGGGAGGCCTCACCAGTGCCAAGCACAGGGGCAGAATTACATCCCTAGACCTGCTGGCCACACTGTTACTAATAGAAGCCAAGATGCCATTGGCCTTCTGTGCCACCTGGGCACACTGCTGACTCACCTTCAGCTGGCTGTCAACCAGCACTCCCAGGTCCCTCTCTGCCAGGCTGCTCTCCAGCCACTCATCCCCTGGTCTGTAGTGCTGCAGGGGGTTATTGTGGCCAAATCATAGGACCCTGCACTTGGTCTTGTTAAACATCCTAATATTGGCCTCAGCCCATCGACTCACCCTGTCCAGGTCACTCTGCAGAAGGCTGTATCTAAATATAATACTGATGTCTGTAGGATGTAGTTTTACATAAATAATGAAATAATCTCTCCAGCTTGTCAAGCAGTGCATATATTGCTCTTTGCCATATTACCAATACAGAGGATGTAGGCTAGAAGAAACTGCTGTTTCTGGATAACCCTGATGTACTTCTAAAGAGAAGGATCTTTCTTTGGTGGAGATATTTTACATACTTGTCTCAGCTCAGCAGATTGTCCTTCCAGCCTCAGTGAGCCCTAAGGGTTCTCAACAGGAAAGTGGTTGATCATAAAGCACTGATTTCTAAGGAAATCTCTCTCTCTGTCTTGCTGTCTTAGCTGCATATGTGAATTGTCCTGCCATTACAGAAATAGTTCCTTTTGTATAATTCAGCTTCAGGTACTGTCTAGATAGGGAAGGTGGCTGATGTATATATAAGGAAATCAAAACGTCTTCTCTGTTCTAAGATAGTAGAAAGGAATAATGAGCCTCTATTTGTGTTTTCTGCTAAACAGAAATTAAGGAATGCCTCTGGGCCAATGGAATTCTGATTGCAGGGGGACACAGAGTCAAAAGTCTTAGCTTTTTTTTCTCTCTTTAAAAAAAAAATTCTGACTTGTTCTTTTTATTTTAGTTGTATGGCATCTCCTTTATGCCTCGGATCCTTCAAGTCTCTGTAAAACAGCTAAAAAAGTATTGGAGTATAACTTCTCATCAGCAGAAATCCTCATCAGATAAATTGCTACCTTGAACAATCCTCTGAATGACAGCCAGCATCCTTGGAGTATAAGGAGGGGTTGAAAAAGGCAACACTGCCAGGACATCTGCAGCAATAGAGAAGAGTCTTCATATCATCTACCATCCGACCTACCTTGCTGACATTGCCCTCTCCATACATCAGTAACCATCTCCACTGCAGTTTACCTGATATAGGATATGCTATCTGGAGAGGGCCATGTCCCAAGGTCACAGTAGTGACAGATACAAACTGAGAGCTTGTGGTATGCCTCTGCTGTGCTTCTCAGGGATAGAAACTTTTGCTACTAGAACATTTCTGTGATATACTTAATATTCAACACCCACAGGACTAGGTCAAATTGACCTAGACAAGCTGGAGATTGTGGGACCAGGTGAACATCATGAGGTTCAACAAGAGCAAGGGCAGGATCCTGCACCTGGGCCAGAACAATCCCCACTGTCAATACAAGCTTGGG